>JAGFMF010011702.1:6529004-6582147 GCA_019455555.1 Galemys pyrenaicus | reverse complement strand
TTGAATCTGTAGATTGCTTTTGGAAGGATAGCCATTTTGATAATGTTGATTCTTCCTAACCATGAGCAGGGGATATCTTTCCATTTCTTCGTATCTTCTATTTCTTTTATAATTTTCTCTATATAGGTCTTTTGTTTCTTTTGTTAGGTTTATTCCCAAGTATTTGATTTTTTTGGCCTCAATTGTGAAAGGAATATTTTTCTTGATTTCTTCTTCTAATTGGTTATTTTTATATAGGAAGGCTACTGACTTTTGTGCATTGATTTTGTAACCTGCTACTTTACTAAACTGGCTGATTGTTTTAAATAGATTTTCTGTAGAGCTTTTAGGGTTTTCCAGGTTATTATCATATCATCTGCAAATAGTGATAGCTTTACCTCTTTTTTTCCCTATTTGGATTCCTTGTATGTCTTTTTCATGTCTTATTGCTCTGGCTAGGACTTCCAGTATTATGTTGAATAGTAGGGGAGAGAGTGGGCATCCTTGTCTTGTTCCTGATCTTAAAGGGAATGCTTTCAGTTTTTCACCATTGAGGATAATATTGGCTGTGGGTTTGTTTTATATAGCTTTTATCATGTTGAGATAAGGTCCTTCTATCCCAAGGGTTTCAAGAGTCTTTATCATGAATGGATGTTGCACTTTGTCATATGCCTTCTCTGCATCAATAGATATGATCATGTGGTTTTTGTCCTTCCCTTTGTTCATGTGTTGGATTACATTGATTGATTTTTGGATATTGAACCATCTTTGTGTTTCTGGGATGAATCCCACTTGGTCGTGGTATACTATCCCTTTGATGCATTGTTGGATTCTGTTGGCTAGGATTTTATTGAGGATTTTTGCATCAGTGTTCATTAGAGAGAATGGCCTATAGTTTTCTTTCTTTGTGTTGTCTTTATTTGGTTTTGGTATTAGTGTAATGTGGCTTCATAGAAAGTATTCGGTAGTATTCCTTCTTCCTCAATTTTTTGGAAGAGTTTGTGTAGGATAGGTACTAGTTCATTTTTTAATGTTTGGTAGAATTCATTTGTGAAGTTGTCTGGTCCTGGGCTTTTGTTTTTGGGGAGTGCTTTGATTACTGCTTCAATCTCACTGCTTGTAATCGGCCTATTTAGAAGTTCTATTTCTTCTTTATTTAGTTTTGGATGGTTATATTTTTCCAGAAACTTTTCCATCTCTTCTAACTTGTTGAACTTGTTAGCATATAGCTCTTCATAGTATTGCCTGATTATTCTTTTTATCTCTTCTGGGTCTGTTGTGATTTCAAGGGGGGGGGTAATTTTGATATTCTAAGACATCCTTTTCTCTATCATAAATGAATGGTTTGATAGGAAAGTTTGGCTTTGCTAGAAAAACATCATGTTGTCCTTTTAAGTTTATGTTAAATCTGTGTACCTATACCTAAATTTAACATATTTACTATATGTTAAATCTAAGACCCCAATTGTTTTACATGATCTTTTACCACTAAGTTTTCATTAAACTTACTTTTCCAACCCTGAATATTCTATTCAACAACTGAATTAATGGTGAGATCTAACTGACTCTGTAACCCTAAGTTTAGATTTTTTTAAATAAAATTGGTATGCACATGTGATTTTTCACAAAAATGGAATTGCTTTAATGACTCTTCAAATACAAGTTTAATGAGGTGGAAGAGAAAAGTGAAGACTGATTTCACAATAGAAATCCATTGTAGGAAACAAGATGATTTATACAAATATGTAAAAGGAACGGTTGTAAATGTTGAGAATGACACATATACAATATGGAGAAGCTGTAATTGAACAATGCCTACCAAAGTGATTAGTCATTCATTTTAAAATAGTGAATAGCATATTATTTCAAATTTTCTCCCATAATTTATAGTCTTTTCTTAAGCTGATAAAATATGATACTGCTTCAAATAATCTTCACTTGTGAGAACCATTTGACAGTCCTACTGTTCTGCAGCAAAATGAGGAAAAACTCACTATATATAAAATTTTTAGTGAATTAGTATTTTTTACTACTCAATAACTCTAAAATAAATATTTAAACAAGGTAGTGGTATGTATCCCATATACTTAACCATGATTTGGTAGATAGCAAGATAACAGTTTGAAGCAAACTAATATTTCCCAGAAGCCCAATGGGGGAAAAAAAATCACTGTATAATTGTTCTGAATTGGTAAAATATCTATATTAAATTTCAAATCCATTTTTTTAATTCTTGAAATACAGAAAGTATAAGATTCATTCTTTAACCCATATTTTCTAAAATCATTTCAATCTTATCTGTAAAGCCCTTTAGCCATGTTCACCTGCAGAATTACTAATCTGTTTATTTTTCACAGGACAAAGAGCTTTGATTGATATGATTGATACAGTATTTTCAAATAATCATTTTAAATTGCATAGGTGCTGAGGATATGAGAATTGTAATAAGAAACTGTGTCATGTTATGGCTGATTGCAAAAATAGCTTCTATTCACATTCAAATAGTTTTCTAAACTTATGTAATATGATTATAGAGTATTGAAATCTTCACCTGTACATGAAGAATTAAAGATGAACAAAGTACATACTTTTATTGAAACATTTGAGGATTTGTCAATAAATGCACTGCAGACTGTATTCATTATGATCTTATCAGGAAAATGGAAATCTCTTCAAGTTTCAAACAGGAAGGAATTTAAAACAGGAAAGTAAAAGCTAATTAAAAGTATTGGAGGACCATAGGGAAGAAGCTAGGAAAACCAAAGCAGTTTTAGGAAATACAAGAATAGTTGGAAACAGCCAAAATTATCTATATAAACTGTCCACACCACTGAATTGACTAAGTTGTAGAATTGGGTTATATTGCAGAAGAATTTTCAGATGTTACTGGCAATGACTATGTTTGTATCTTTCAGAGACTTCTATTTGTCATGCTCAGCTGGTTTTTCTACTAGTTGCAATTTTTATTTTAAGAACCCAATGTATTCTGAATACTACTTTAGTTTAAATTAAATCAAAACATACAATTAAATCAAAATATTGGTCTGTGATTAAAACTTATATAAATTGCACAAACATACTTACTGGTGTGCCTAAAACAATTTATATCTGTTGTCCTGGAAGAGCTATTAATAGTGCTGCTTTCACTCTTGAAAGTTTTTTTTTTTTTCAAACTATATTATTCGGGCCTCCATGGTAGCCTAGGTGTTAAGCTTCTGTGCTACCCCCTTAATGGTCAATCACTATGGCCAGAGTTCCATTGTTGGCCAGAGACCTAATACATATGGCTATCAGACCTCTCCTGTTTCTCCTACTGTTCCTCATAGCAGTATATATCAATAGACCTGCTTTTTCTTCTCCCTACTCTGTCTCTGGTGAATCCTCTCACACCCCATACCTCTGTTCCATACTACAGATCTTCTATGCAAAAATAAAAATTAAAATCTTTAAAAAACAACAACCTCCCCATCCACAAAACATATTATTCATTCTACCATAATCAAGTCCCAAACTACCTTGCCAATTATATATTCTACTAGAGTGCATTTTATGTATCGCATTCTCAAAATCCAAGCAAGTTGCTCTCTGCTCCTCTGTTTTTTTTCCCTTTTCTTTTCTTGTGCTTCTGTTTATACTGTTTCCTAGTACCCATCACAAATGATCTACATACCCAATTGTGTTTTTGCTCTCCTTTAGCATTCATCTCAGATGTCACTCCTTTAACAGAAACTTTTCTGATTCCCAAGGAGAGACAATCTCTTCTTTCTCTAACTGTTGTATTTTATGTAGTTCCAAATAATAGTAAAATATTTTGATTTCATTGACATTGTTTAGTAGCCATCTGATCTTCACTAATTGATTCAGTTTTCCCTCAAGGTAGAACCAATACTTAATGTGTTAACATTCATAGTGCTAACTTTTAGGAAGGGCTTACCAAATATTGGCTGATTAAATAAATGAAAAATGATAAACCATACATTATTATAGATTAAAAACTATATCCATAATAATGACATTAATTGTAAAGAATTATGAAAAGACAATATAAAATGTAGTATTGAAGATTATATTAATTAAATTGCCTACAGAATTAACAAGCATTTGATCTTAGTATTATTCCTAAGGTCTAATTAAATAATACAGAATTTGAAACCTATATCTCTTATGATTTTTAAAAACTTGAAAAATACTTTAGTACTGTTATTCTGTGATAGATTTAACTTTCATACTTATCTGTAAATCACTAAATTCCACCCCAGAATCAGTAAATGCAACAGCATCCTATAAATTACAGGAAAAATGGGAATTGTGCATCGGTTCTAGGAATTGTCTGGTGCTTTTAATGTTCATTTATATGTATTTTCAAGATATTCTATAAGAAATTATTGTGATAATATTTATAAATTTAATGCAAACAAACTGAGTAAAATTTCTGAGGAAAAGAAAGCAAACGTGTGTGAAAAAATGTTTTGTTTTGTTTTTTTTTTTCAGTTTAGAATTGACTTACCATAAGAGAATAAAATATTTAAAAATGAAATGAAAGAAATACAAAGATCAAAACATTTCTACAGTGTGAATAAAATTTTTAAAAGTAGGAATGATATTGCAGGAAGGAAAGGCTTGTAAAAAGTAGCAATATTTCTAAAGCCAAACATTTTTTAAAATATCTTTAAAATATATAATTATATTTACATACTATATAAACACTATGTACATATATATTCACATCTGTAAGTGTATTACACACATTATCTACTTAAATATTAAAGCAAAAATAATCTTTAGGTAACAGAAAAGGCATTGTCCTCTTCCTCACCTCAGTCCTGGCTTTTTCTACTTCTATATAGCCCTTCTACTATTTGAAACACAAATCAATTTCTATTTATGGAGTCTTCACTGATAATTCAAATTTGATTTAATTTAATAGACTATGCTGTGTGTATTATGTAAATTATTCCCTAATTAAATCCAAATTAGTACTCCATCTTATACCATCTTGACAGGGCTATAATTCTTTCTTGTACCTGTACGTCTTTTCTTTCAAATAAGATTATATATAATTAGAAGTTCAGGATTGAGTTATCTGCACATTACATGTGGATTTTTAAAAAAATATTTATTTATGTACACAAGCACTGGGGTATAAACCAGAGGTGTGGGAGGGTGAGAAGATTCACCAGAGACAGAGTGAGGCACAGAACAGGCAGATCAGCTGAAACACACTGCTGAGGGGAGCAGCGGGCAAGGCATGAGAGGTCTGCTGCTCCATGTGGGTCACTTTCTGGTCAGGGATTGAACTCATGCTGCAGTGGCCATGGATGCTTCTTAGTGCGTTGCTTAACACAATGTGCCACCGGGGAGGACCTACATGTGGACTTTTGAATGCCTTTTAGAAATGATTACATGATACAAAGATTTTCTATAGGTGGTCATTTAAGATTCAGTTCTTTATTTTGGCTAAGTATGAAACATATTTTTGTAGAAAATTTGCATCAGGTATGATTGAAGCAAAATGGTGGAGCAGGCAATACCATGTTCTCCTACTCTAAATGATTAGTAAATATTCATCAATGAAAATATCTCTTGGAACATTGAAGAATCTAACTAAGAATCCACATCAAACACAGGAGAGCAAAAAATAGAAAATAACCACTCAAGAAGGATCTCCATGGTAATCAGTATAGCTGAGACATGTCTAGAGACAGAACAAAGAAGAGCAGGATCTATCAGGAGCAGCCATGCAATGGGTGCTAGTGAAAATAACGTTGACTTATTCAGTGGAGAAGCCTTGCAGGACTCTCACAGTTTTTGTTACTGAGGTGACCAGTGACCATCTGCAGCAGATCCCTAGAAAGGTAACTGCTGCTGCCTTCCTCCTCAGAAGGAGTACTGTTAGACCTCCTTGGGAGAGGGACCACCCCACCAGCCTTCACCTAACCTCTTGCACTCCCAGTTACCTGGAGGCACACCTCTTCCACATGTATCTGTTTTCCAGTTCTTGGGTTTGAGGTCGCCCCAAGAGTATCTCAGATACTGAAGCCATAGTAACAGTAAGTTCTAACTGACATATGAACCCAGAGTCACTATTGTTCAACATGTGCCCACCCTAATGCCAAGTAGCCATCAAGAACTTAAGCCTCACACATCATTACAACATTTTAGAGTGCACCAGCACACGAGACACAAATACCCCTACAAGCACATCCAGAAGCCATACCTAGTACCAAGATAGGGTTCCTGTAAATAAAGGGATGGAGGTGGAAAGAAAGGAAACAGAAAGTATAACAATACAGATCAACAAAATTGGAATTGTTATTCTGAGAATTTAAAAATGGCTAGTTTTTGCTGGACTCATCAAGAGAAAAATAGAAGAGAGAAGAAAAAATAAAGTCAGAATAAAAGAGGAGATAATTCAGTTGATACTAAAAAGAACCATGAGAGATTAATGTGAAAAATGTAAACCCATAAATTGGATAACCTATAAGAAATTAATAATTTCCTAATAATATATTACCTATCAACACTGAATCGTGAAGGAACAGAAAAAATGAACAAACCAAAATTGAGAAAGGTTATTGAATCAATAATCATAAGCCTCCCAGTACAGAATAACCCAGGGTCAGATTGCTTCATAGGTGAATTCCTTCAAACATTTAAAGAATTAATGCCAATATTTCTCAAACCTTTTCCCCAAACTAAAAGGGAGTTAACACTTTTAACTTTATTTTATCCTTATAACATACTGAAACTAGACAAGAATATTACAAGAAAAAATTGCAGTTCAGTATAGATCTTGACCATAGATACAAAAGTCCTTGACAAAATACTAGTAAATTAAATTCAACAACACAAAAGAACTTGATCCACAGTTAAGTGGTATTTACACCTGGGATGAAAGAATGGCTCAAGATATATTTTCAATCAATTTGATTCATTATATTAGTGGGCCACAGAGTCAACTGAGCCTTCTCATCATATGATCATCTCAGTAGATGCAGGAAAATATATTTGACAAAAGCAGACATCTTTTCATGTAAAAGAAAAAGACTCAACAATATGTGTAAAAGTCTGAAGATCACATTTATTGCATAAAATTTGTTAGAATGAATAAAAAAATTCAAGTTAAAGGGTATAAAGTCGACATGCAAAAATCATTTATGATTCTATACACTATTAAAAGGAAATTTTTAAAAGATCCCTTTTAAAATAACATCCAAAAGAATGTTTATTAATAAACTTGTCCAAGGAGGTAAAAGACTTGTTTCTAAAAATTTGTCAGAGATGTTTTACATTCCTTCTTAAATTTTTCACACAAATTTTAACTTACACAGTATCTTCAGGTTTCTTGTGAGTTGACAGTTAAATGTCATTAATTTAGTGACAAAATTTTGAGGTCTTTCTTTTACCTGTTCGTTTGTGGACTAGGAAAAAAAACAAAACTCTTGGGTGTTTTTGCAAATACTGTCTAAGAACCAAATTTCCTGTCAGGGACTATGTAAGGTTAATAGCTATATGTTCAAAAATTGCTTAAAACTTACTATGTCAAAGCATAATATATGCCAACTGTTAAAAAATAAATAAATGGCTAGGGAACTATCTACATTAAAGTTGTCAAGCAAATAGTATCTGTGAAATCTCAACTTTGATGTACTGGGTACATTTTTAACTATACATTAACAAAACATAAAATCAGCAATTTTCCATTCCTTTTTTTCTCTTAATGTTTAGTTATTCAAGTTTGGTGCATTGGTCTGCTGTACACTGTGGTTAGGATGAATATCTATTAATCTCAAAATTTGTTCTCTAGATATAACCAGTTGAATCTTTTACCCTTAGAGGAAGTCTATAATGAAATAAAAGAAAGTGTTTGACTTTTCAGGGAACTGACATGAAAAGTGAGGTTTTGTACAAGTAGAGGAAATTTCTAAAGTATGTAAAAGCACAGTAAAGAAATTCCCTCAGAAATGGCAAAGCTAGAAAACAAAATATGAGGACAGTATAAGGGAATTGGAAGCACAGCTTGAATAAAGTTTTCCAAGCTGTTTATAAATAGTGCACTAAAGAAACATTTCTTTTGGACATCTAGGACTTTTATAATATCTGTTTTAGTATCTTCCGATTTAATGCTTTGTTAGTGCCAGACAACTGACAGCTGCAGTAGCTGGGACAAAGCATTGTACTGTTTATGTCTGGAAGATATAAACTTTGTTTCTTAAACATCTTGCATTTCACTAAGGAGAGATGGGGAGCATTACTGATCTGCTATCTTAGAGAGTTCTCATGGGAAAAGAAAAACATTGGCCCAGTGAATGAGAGTAATTAGATAAAATTATTACAATCTATTGTATTACTTTCCGAGTCCATCCAATTATTTCATGGAACAGGATATCACATATATATACAATGGAATTACTAGTCAAACATAAGAAGTGTTTGTTCTTGATCATATCAAATATATAAAAGAAGAGGTTTGTTCGTGTTTATTTTGCTATGTGTATCTGAGAATGTGCATAGAGATTACTAGAAAAAAACGTTTAATCTGATCTAAGATCTATTATGTCAAATTTTCATTAAATATTTTGTTCCTTCTGAAATTATAAGTGTATTGTTTGAAGAACCGTAGTAGTGATGTTGCATTGTTCTTTGGTGTCTCAGTACTTTAAAGAAAGATTTATTTTAGTTTGCAACCATTTAAATTTTTTTTCATTGACATAACCTTGGTTTATAAAATATGTACACACTAATATATATAAATATCATATGTGTATGTTTGTAAGTTTCAAGTTTACAGACTTACATACCAACACCTGCATATACTATTTATGTTCATTATCAAAAGTCTGGTTTCCTTCTATCACCATACAATTGACCCCATTTACCCTTTTACTCATCCTCTTTTCCCTGTCCCTTCTGGTAACAACTATTTTGTTTTTTCAGTCTTGGAGTTTTATATTTTTGGTTGGTTTGTTTTGTTATCTACTATGCGTGAGTGAATTCTTTCTCAATCTGATTTATTTCAATTAACAAAATTTCCTTTAGGTCTATCCATTTTGTTACAAATGGTGGAATATAAATATAAAGATATCTAGAATATTTTTGTTGAGTACTTAATTGTGTATTATGTATCACATCTTCATCCACTTATCTGTCAGTGGGCTCTTACATTTCTTCTCTTGACTACAGTGATACAGTGAATATGGCATGGTTGCATATATATCTTCACATTAGTGTTTTCATATTCTTCAGATAAAACCCAATAATAAATACCTGGATCACATCATATTTCTACTTCTGATTTTTTTGAAGAATCTCTATTCTGTTTCTGTAAAGAAAGATTTTTATGTTGAACAATGGCTTTCATAGAAATTGTTCCTCAGGCTCTATCAAGAGCTTTTGTTGTTTTGTATTAGTTGGAAAAAACAGAGAGCCTGTTTCTCTTTTTTGGCTTATAAACTTTTCCATGCGGACCTCAAATTACTAAGAAAAAGACATAATGAAAGTCAGTTCATTTTGCTGTCATTTTTTAAAAACTGGGTTACTTGTTTTTTTTGTTAAATTGGATGAGTTCTTTATATACCTTTGGCCTTAGTATTTGTCAGTTGTGTGATGCTTGTGTGAATAGCTTCTCCCATTCAGTAGAATGTCTTTATAACCTGCTAATATTTTATTTTACCTTGGTAAAATTCTTTTATTTGAACTAGTCATAATTGTTTATTTTTGCTTTATTTTCCTTGCCATCGGGGTGGAGTCCCCAAAGACCTTATATCATCAATGCCATCAAATGCATTGGAAATACCCTCTCCTACATACTGTATTGTTGTAGATTGTTGTATCTAAACCTTTCACCTATTTGAATTTATTGTCATGATGTAATTAGAGTGCAATTCAATGTTATTATTTTATATGTGTCGTTTCCTCAGCAGCATTTATTAGAGAAATTCCATTCTTCATTGTGTGGCAGTGGTTCCTTTTTCCTATAAAGATTAGATATTTGTTTGGATTTATTTCTGAGCTAGATTCTGTTCTATTGATCTGTGTGTCTATTTTTATTCTAATACCTCATTATTTTAATGTGCTGCTCAATAATATAGTTTAAAACCAAGTACCATAATGCCTTCATTTTTCAATTATTTTTCTCAGATTTTTATTAGCTATTCAGAGACTTTCATGGTTCCATATAAATTTTTATATTTTGATTGTGTTTCCTTCAAGAATATCATTAAGATTTTAATGGTGATTATATCAAATTCAAACATTGCCTTTGGCAAAATAGACATTTTATTATATTTATTTTCTCATCCTTAAACATATAGTAACTTTCCATCTCTTACACCTTGTTCTATATCTTTCAAAAGTATCTTGTAATTTTTGTTGTATAAATCCTTCATCTGCTTGTTCCTAGTATTTAATTCTTTTTGATGCAACTGTGAATGGAGTTATTTTCTTGTCATTCATTACTTGTATAGAAAAATACAACATGTTCTTTTGTATTAATTTTATAACCTGCCCCTTTATTTATTTATTTATTTGGTGAAGCCTTTAGGGCTTTCTACATGTCATATCATATCATATACAAATAATGGCAGTTTCACTTCTTTTTCAATCTGAATTCTTGTGTGGAATAATTGCTATAGCTAAAACTACAGCTGTAGATTAGAAGTGATGACAATGGCCTCCTCCTCCTTGCCATATTCCTGATTTTAAAAGGAAAGTTAGTAGAATTAGATTGTAGAAAATCCTGACTGGGTTTTAGCTTCATGGAATCATGGTAACAGTAGTGAAGTTGGTGATGATGATGACATTGAGTATTTTATCAAGCAGTAAGTACATACATGCATAATTTAATTTAACCATGGAAAGCAGGTGGTTTTCTTAAACAGTAAAGATGTGAGAAAATGGAACCCCAAAATAAATAAGTGAATTTCAGATACATAATCACTAAAACACCTGGGAGTATTTTACACAAAAGACCAGGCTATTTCAACATCACATATATTTGTAGAAGTGTGAATCTGTTATCCCTAAAACATATTCAGTGTTGTAAATAAAAATCACATTAGTAAGCACAATTAAACAATAAAACTAATAATAAATTAATAGATAAATTGAAGTCAGGTAGACTGGTAGCATCAGTACAATACAAAGAGAAATATTGGTGTCTGTGTAATGGGAGAGATAAAATATCCAGTGTGAAAAATAATTAGGAGATATAATCTATAGGGCTTGATAATAAGTTGTTGGGGGAAAAGCATTAGTAGACAGTCTTTCCTATTTTAGTTCCCCATATGGAGCTAGAAAGAGAAGCAGGTAGGGAGATGACAAAGTCAACCTTGGCCATATTGAATTCAACACCAATGTGACTTCCAAGTCTTAAAGTCTGGCTGGAAGTTGGAATATGGCTTTAAATTTCTGAAAACAAAAAACAAAAAAAAAAACAAACAAACAAAAAAAACTTTTTTTGACTTGTTGATAAAAAATATGAAATTGTTTCTATATTGGCCTTTTTTTAAAGTCAGAAAGAAAGTAATTAACAGCACTAAGTGTAGAATAGTGAGAATAGTACTAAAGATAGAATAGTAAGTGAATGTGGGTTTTTTATATTTTGACACAGGAAGAGATTAGACATATAAGTGGGAAGAAAGGAATTATAGACTGTGCTTAACTATATGAGTGTAGATAACACTTGGAGATATGGTTTTAAGAAATTATAAAACTGAGAGAGCTTTTTCTTGATGGGAAATTGATGGGTTTTATATAATGGAAATAGAGATGGTAAACAAACAGAAAAAAAGAAGAAACAATGTTGTAGAAGACATACTTAACAGAATAATATCTCTGAGGACATAAGGGATTTGAGCACAAATGGAGGCATGCAGTAAGAACACTTGTAACTCAGACATTGGATCACTGATTACAGTTTGAAGAGCAGGCATTGCAGTAGGGGTCATTTCTCGATGTGACTATTTTCCTTTGATGATGGTGACTGGATTGCTGCAAGGAAAGCTGTGCACACCGGTGTTTTCTTAAGGCAAGTGTTGTGGGCAGTACTTACTAACAAGCTAGAGATTTAGAGGCCAATTTTTATAATGAAATCAGAATAGAGGTACAGTGAGGAATTTTGAGAGGGAGATCTCAGTTTTAAGTTTTACTCTCAGTTTTCAGTTTTACTCTATCATTCCCAAGTTCAGAACCCTAGGTGGCCACTAAATGTAATTAATCAGCTCTCAAGGACCACGTTTGTTTCCTCCTATTAAGTGTGTTTTCTATTTCTATTATGTTGCTTAAGCTATTTTCTGTGATTCTTTCTATTGCTTTCTCATTGAATTTTCTTATCTTTTCTCACATTTGTTTCCTTGTGATAGAGCTCAGTCCTTCTAGTTCCTTCAATAGTAAAACACATTAAATTTTTTTCAATGGAAAAATTTTTTTTTTTGGTGGTGGAAGTGTGATGTGTTGGACGGGAGAGAAAAAGTATTTCTAGAGCAAGAGAAAGGGTGTGAGTAGAAATATTAAAAAGTAAGTTAGGTTATAGCTTTTGATGTTTATCTTATGTTATTTTTCCTCCCTGTGATTTAAGTAATGACATTTTTTATAATATTGACAATAACTTAAGAGGACTATTTTTCCTGATTTTTAATATAGTCTTCAGTAGATTAATGGTCCACGTTACACCATAAATTCAAGAAGTTTAAAGGGAGAACACAATTCCTCAGTAAGTTTTGAGAAAATTTGAGGTTAATTTTAGTGCCAGACAGAAATTCTATGTATGAAATATGCAGTTACTTTGTGACTTGTAAAATGAAATACCTTATATAAGCATGGCAAGAGATTTCAGAGGATAGTGGAGACTCAAATACTATAAAATGAGAAATTTTGTATAATAATAGTATGTGAAAAGGTCAATGCCAGTTGGAAATCATGAAAAAAGTGAAGTTATTCATGTAGGTATTTTATTTTACTACTTAGGTAAAAACTACACCAGAGTTTTTCTATTTTGATTCCAAAGCAGAATGGTTGCTTTGCTTTTGAGAGGAGGCAAAAATATTACCACAGCTTATCTCAGGTGACAAAGACCCAAGATTGGTTTTTGTGTAAGTAGTATGGCGGTATTTCAATAGTTTATATATTAGTTTGAAAGTAGTTGCAATTCCAAGAGTGACTATACTCTATACTCACATGTACAGGAAACAATCAAGGAAGAACAACAACAACAAATTCAAAAAGCAAACAAACAAACAAATCTATCCTTCTTACTATTTATATTGTAAATCATCAAGATTCTTGTTACTTTAAAGAATAGTACTCTTGTTTATTCTTTACATTTAGCACAGAGCCCAAGAGGTTAATTCTTGACAAATGTTTGTTGAATAAATGAATGAAGTTGGAACTGTTCCAATTTATTTTGGTCAGTTTTTGAATGGAATTTGTAGAGAGGAATAAAATTTGATTTTTGAGTGTGTGGAAAAACTAAACTAAAACAATCAGCTTTGAAGTTTCACTTGAAAATGCTTATTATGCTGGCACCCATTTTAAGTTGTTTACATTGCTAAATTATTTAAGAGTTTATAGATGTCTTTATGAAAGAATTCTATTTTACTATACCACTAAATTTGTCATCACTGTATTAGGTATTTCTCTTTGTTGAGAAAATTTTCATACAAATCCTATCAAAGTAGCCAGGTAAAAGAAAAGATAATTAAGGACAAAAAGACAGTAATGAAGGACAAAATGTCCCATCAGATGTTACTGTATAAAATTAGGATATATCGGCATATGTATTATCTTTTATGCTTTGCCTTTTTGGTAATTGCCTTCTTTATAGCCTATAAGAATACTGAGATGAATTAGAGTAAAATAATGAAAGAGTTTTATGTACTTCATTTAGCTGGGTTTTTTTCCCTAGGGATAGACTGTTAACTTACTTTCAGAAATTGTATTAAGTTTTAACACTTCAACAGGAAATGATAAGCTTTACCATATTCAATTAAAAAACTAAAAACACTTTATAGGTTAGTTATCAATGATTTTAATAATGTAGTATTGCATTAACAATGCACTTGCATAAACTGTATCTTACATAAATCTCAAAATAAATTTTTGGTACCATAATTAAGTATTTAATATAGAAATGTTTGGTAATCAAATTAGAACAACTGAATTTTAATGTAAGGTGGTAATTTTGTTTCTGAATGTGTCTGATTTTTAAGCATACGTCCTCTAAAACTATCTTACATATATATTTCTTTATCAAACAATATCCTATAAAAACAGTGTTGCCTTTGAATGCTATAAATAATAGTTATTGTATTGCTATGTATGAACTTTGTCATTACTCAGGCAGGCTGTCAGATACCAAACATGATAATCATTTCAATTCATTCCATGGTCTAAGGTTAATAATTACTTCTTATATATATATTAAAGGTGAAGGATTTTGGTATTTAAAAAATAGTTTTATTACCTTCTAATTTTTTTTTTATTTCAGGGTATAGAAGAAACCTAATCTATTCCCTCTTCTCTTGTAAATAATGCAACAAAACAGGGATACAGGTATGAGGATAAACAGATTTAACAGCCTGATTCATATTATGGCTCCAGAAAACACACTATGCTGAAAATGACAATAAATTACTGTTCCTTGTAAAAGTTTTATGAAACAGAGTTTGATAAAATTTTTGAGACTTTGAAAAAGTTTTTGTGAAACAGAGTACTATGTCTCTTCTTATCTTCCTAGGAGAAAAATACCAAATACTATCAACAGTGCCTGGTACCAAACCTTGATGAAAACAAGTGGGGAAATTTTGATGATAAAAATAACCTCCTATATTGATAACTCAAAATTTAGTTTGGGATAGCATTAAGAGTGGAAATAATACAAAAATTTAAAAACTGTGCAAAGGAATATATTTGAAATGTTCAATATATTGATCACATCATAACATAAACACCAGAAAGAATAGAATTCTGATAGCTACGTTACTCATTCATAGATTCTATATTAACTTAGTGTACAAATGTCCTTAGAAATTTAAAAAAATAGAAACATAAGAAATTGTATTACATTATTTTGTTTTGGGTCTATGAACAGACATACAGATGTCTATCTTAGGTCATAATGTAAAATGTATTTCTACACTAAGTAGTAGTTTAGTAGTTTAAAAAGAAAAGATTCACTAGATTTCTTTTTCCCACAGGACAGTCAATTCAAATGGAAAAATAACCCATGAATATTATTAATGTTTTCTTCATGTAATAAGCAAGCCACTGAATTTTCGGATTTGTCTAGAAAATGTGGTGGCTAATTGTG
This sequence comes from Galemys pyrenaicus, assembly GCA_019455555.1. Lineage (NCBI taxonomy): Eukaryota > Metazoa > Chordata > Mammalia > Eulipotyphla > Talpidae > Galemys > Galemys pyrenaicus. The sequence continues at coordinate 6,566,861 of JAGFMF010011702.1, read as the reverse complement.
GAAACCCATCTGTTTCTGTGTATGTGTGTGTCTAGCCACCAGTAAGATTTACCAGCAACCCATAGAACTGGTTGGGTGTTTTAGGAGTATGTGGTGCTTGGTTTGGCCATTTCCCAGTTGGCAGTGTAGCTGAGCATGGTTGAGTGACAGGTCTGGGTTGGACCTTAGTTAAACTTTTTAAATAATTATAACATTTATTCATTTTAACATTTTAAATCCCCACCCCATCATCATCCATGGTATGCCCTGTTCCTTCCTTTCCATAAATTAGGTACTCTATATTTATGGCTTACTTTCTGGACTTTCAATTCTACTTCATTGATCCATTTACTTTTGTGTGTGTGTTGATACCACATTTTTTTTTAAGATTTATTCATTTATGCAAACAAGAACTGGGGTACAGGCCAGAGGTTTGGAGGGTGAGAGGAGTCACCAGAGATAGAGTGGGGAACAGAATAGGCAGATTAACTGAAATACACTGCTGAGGGGAGTAGCGGGTGTGGGGGAGTAGGGCAGGAAAGGTATGCTGCACTGTGTGGGTCAACTCCCTGGCCAGGGATCAAACTAGTGCTGTAGTGCCTGCAGATGTTTCATAGTGCAGTTCTTAACCCCTTGCATAACCAGGGAGGCCCCCCCACATTGTTTTTCAATCTGTTTTTATTATACTAAAGTTTGAAGTCAGGATGCATGATGCCTCCAATTCTCTCCTTTTCAGGGTTGCTTTTGCAATTCTAAACCTTTTATCTTTCCATATAAATTTCAATATATTTTGCTCAGTTTCTTTGAAAACTATTGCTATTTTGATGGTGATTGAATTAAATTTGTATATCATTTTGGTCAGGATATTAATTTTGATTATATTGATTCTCCCAGTGAATATATGTAGATATATTTATTCTCTTCTACTAATGATTGTTACAGTTCTTTTCTGGCTTGGGTTCCATTTATTTCCTGTGTTGGTCTCATAGTTCTGGCCAAAACATCTAATACTAACAGAAGTAGTGACAATAGACATCCTTGTTTTTTTTTCCTGATATTTTTGGAAAGATTTCATTTTCCATCATTGAATATTATATTGACTGTTGGTCTGTGATATTTGACTTTTAGAATATTGAGGTAGATTCTTTCTATTCACATCTCTCTTAGACCTTTTGGTAAAAAATGGGTGCCTAATCTTATCAAATGCTTTTTCTACTTCTATTATTATGATTTTTGTTTGTTGATATAGTAACAACATATTAAATATTAAATGTTTACATTAAAGTTCATCAAGGATATTGATTTATAATTTTCTCTTTTTATGCTATCTTTGGCTTCAGTACTAGGGTAATGTTGGTATCATAAAATTTTTTAGGGACTGTTCCTTTTTCTTGTATTTTTAGAAACAATTTGAGCAGGATGGACATTAGTTCTTTAAAAGTTTGATAAAGTTCACTTGCAAAATCATTTGTTCATGGGCCTTTTTGAGGGTGGGAGGAGAATGTTATTCTTTCAACTTCCATGAGTGTTAATGTCTTCCTGATTTATTGTTCCTTTGATCATTAAATAGTATTCATCCCTTTCTCTTTTTAAGATTTTATTTACTTATGCATATAAGAGCTGGGGTAGAGGTCAGAGTCCAGGGAGGTGAGAGGATTCACCAGAGACAGAGTGGTAACAGAACAGGCAGACTGACTGAAACTCATTGCTGAGGGGAGCAGCAGGCGAGGCAAGAGAGGTCTACTATGCCATGTGGGTCCCCTCCCTGGAGGGTGGCAGGGATCGAACTCATGCTGCAGTGGCTGTGGTTTGTTTCATAGTGTGTTCCTCAACTCACTGGCACTGCCAGGGAGGCCCTGTCTTGTTACTTTTTTAAGCCAAAAGTCTGTTTTGTTTAAGTGTAGCTATCCCCACCTTCTTTGGGTGCATTTGCTTGCAGGTTTGTTTTCTATCACTTTGCTTCCAGTATATGTTTATCCTTGCTTCTTAGGTGTGTTTCCTAGAGGAGCAAAATATAGTTCTAATCCAACTGTATTCTCTGTGTCTTTATATTGGTGAATTGAGTCCATTAATCTTTAGTCCATGATTACTAGCATGTAAATATCAGTCACTGCCATTTTGTTCCTAGCTTTGTAGTTCTATTTAATTTCTTATTCAATTTTTGTGTTCATTCCTTTCTCTGGTTTATATCCTAAAGAATCTTTTAATATTTATTGGAGGAAGAGGAAGTGTTTAGTGGATGCAAACTCCCAAATATTTTCTTTATTTGTGAAGTTTCTTATATTTCTCTCATACAGGAAGGAGAACCTTGCAGGATAGGGTACTAGTGGCTGACATTTTTTTCTTCTCAGAGTATTTTGAATATGTCATTCCATTCTCTTCTTGCTTTTAGTGTTTCTTTAGAAAGATCCAATATTAGTCTAATTAATGTTCCTTATAGTTTTTCTCAGAATTAAGTTCTTATTCCACAGGACTGTGTTGTTATGATTGCATCTTTTGCTTGAAATATTTTAACTCTTTGTAAATCACAAAGTAATTCATATTTCTTACACAGGATGTTTGGAAAAAGCAAATGTTTCAGACAGATGTTTGAAACCACAGAAAATTGAAAAAAAGTGGCTGTTGAGAGTAATACAGCATCACTTATTTATAAAATGGGAAGTTCAATTCTATTTTATTAACATCTTTAATCAATGTGTTCCTATTTCAGCAAGGGATAATGGGATTTATTTAATCAGAAAAATAATGTTAAAGCCTTGGTTCAGAATATCTTTTTCATTTGTTAAATCTTTCCTATGGTAGGTACGGCATCCAAGCAGAAGTTATAATAAATGAGTAAATGTTTTGTTTCTCAAAACTTACTAGATCAATACAGATGATCCAAATATTCTAATGTCAATATTTCTCTAATAAGAAAAATAAATATGATAATATTTATGAAAGATATTTGATTCATAAGTGTTGGGCATTTCAGCATGTCAATAAGATAAATTTTTCACTAGACATGTAATTCCTTGTTGAGAGAACTATTCTCTCTTTACTCAATCCTCTGCATTTTTTTCCTTCTTTTCATGTGTCTTAAAGAAATTTGGTCGAGCAACTTCACTTCTGGGTACTGTCAAAAGACAACAAAAAAAACTAACTTGAAAAATATATGTGCATCTCCATGTTCATTGAAGCATTATTTATAATGTTCAAGGTATGGAAACAACCTAAGTGTTCATCAGTGGATTAAAAAAGAAGTTGTAATATATGAAAATGTGATTATGTAGAAATATAGTCACATATGCACAATATAATGGAATATTATATAAAAAGAAAAATCTCATCATTTGCAGCAATATGGATGGTCATTGAGGGCATAATGCTAGGTGATATAGTTGAGATAGAAAGGGACAAATACTATATGCTCTTATTTATATATGAACAGGAGAAAATAAATTATCCCACCGAGCTCCATATAGATAGAACAGATTGGTGGTTGCCATGGCAGGGAGTAAGATATGGGTGAAATGGGTAAAGCAGTTACAAAGATACAAACATCTAGTTTTAAAAGTAATGTCTTGGAGATATGATGTATAACATAGAGACTATAGTTAATAATACTGCAAGGCATAGTTGAAAGTTTATGAGAACAGATTTTCAAAAAAAGGAAAAGAAAAATCGTTCATCTTTTGATTTTGATTGGTCTTTTGATTGTCTCCAATCTCATTTTCTCTGAACTGACAGAAACAGTTATCTTCTTATTAATGTGTTTATCTTATTCTAGTTTTTTCTACCAAGACTAAAAGTGTATTGAGTATTTTTGTCTTTTTAAAACATTGCTTTTGGCTTCTACAATTTTTAAAATTATAATTGTGTATAAATTTTATATAACTATCTTAATAGTCTATACTTACTTGTTTTTATGTCCTCATAATTAATATACCTCTTGAATTTGGCTTTTACTCCCACTTCCCTTCTCTAACATGTTTTTGTCCATTTTACATGTTTTGCATTCACTTTTCATCTTTTTTTTGTAAATTCTTAGTAACTTCCAGTACTTTTTGTGGTTGAACTGGGTAATTTGATGGTCTTTGGTAGTTTTTGACTAAATCTCTGACATACTTATATTGTATTTTGCTCATCACCATTCTTTTGATATTTTCTAAACAAAGAAAGTTCAATTGATAATATTGAATGGGAAAAATTATAACTATGCTTATCTAAGATAAACAGTGCCATTAACCCTCATTTCTAAGTATAATTATGTCATTATGTGGCCCAGCCCAAAAGCCTCTAATCAGCTCTTCTTACCATTCCAAGCTCAATGGGAAAATGAAATAAATTATCACATAGTGATATTAAAGTTCTCAAATGAAACTTTCCTTCTTTGGATGAAGTTCCCAAGTAACTAAAGTCCATCACTCTCCTCTCCCTTTTTGTCTTATTTGTTCATCTCAGATTTTCAGATGTCTGGGTGGTCTGAATTCCTTCAACAGCATTTGCAACATGGGCCACTTTTACTGGAATGGGTGTAGCCATTTCAGCACATCCAAATTTGATTCATTCAATTTCATTTCTATGGTTTCCACTTTTTCAAAATTTCAAGAATAACCAGATTCACAAAAGCAGTTCCACAATCAATAAATTTAAAGACAATAGTTATAATATATAATTATACTGTCTAAACTTAATGTCCCTTATATTGATAAAAATAATGTACCTACATGCCATTACAGTCAGATCCTTTCTGTTTTAGTCAGAGACAACAACGAAAGGTCAGTTATTTGGCATAAACAGGCATTACAAAGGACATGTAAGATCAAGAAAACAAACAAACAAACAAAAAAACCCTAGAAACTAAAAACTTCTTGATTTCTGCCTCCTTCAGCCATGGCTGTGGTCAAAACCAAATGACATGGGGTAAACTCCATTCAGAAAGCTGCTATCACTGGTGACCAGGATCTGATTTCACATACTTGAAGAGGTGTATACATCTAAAATGTGTGGACTGCTGTAAACCCAAGTTGTCTCAATAAAAATAAACTTTTAAAAAGTCAATGACCTTAACATACAATTCAAAATCTTCTCAGTTCCATGCAACTCCATAGATATATCCCAAACCTAGGAAAGTCCAGTACAAAGTAACTGTACTCCCAAACTCTTTCTAATTGTCAGTTTCAATTGCCTAGTTGTTCATTTTCAATATTACTATTACTTTTTTTCCCTTCCATTGTAGTGCTTCTAACAAAAATATCATTTTTGTTAACAAACAAAAATATCATTCCCTTAGTCATGTCAAATACAACAGAAAGTAAAAAAACAAGAAGTCTTCTAAAGCAAACCAATTTTGGAACTTATAATCTGTGTTTTTTAACCAATTCACATCACTATTAAGATGATGATCCAAACTAAATTAACTATACTTCTGCTAAAGATTACTTCTTTAATGTTTGTGAACAGCAGTCATTATTGAGCATACACCTGTGTACTAGACAGAAATATATTTAAGGTCAACTTTCCTTTCTCTTGGAAGGTCTTTGCTTCTCCACCTAGGTCTCCCAAATCCAGAGAAATAGACATTCCTTTATTATGAGAATTCCCAAGCGACCAGGCTCCATTAGTTCTTTTTACCAAAAATAGTAGATATAATTAAGCTAAATAATTTATGACTCAGTTATGAAACACTTGAACTTTGAATATTACTTTCAATTACTTGGATACGTTAGAAATAAAGGTGAGATTTTGATGGAATTAAAACTAAGAATCTAAAAATTACTCTGGATTGAATTGAGTCTCTTGTCTCTCAGGCATATCCATTTATAATCTTTATCACTGAAGCTAGAAGTCAGAAAACTAATGTTCCCTAGTTTTCTATAATGTAACTGAGGTAGTTGGCACTGAATGAAGATTCTAAGGAGGCAGGAAGTCATTTCCCTTTAACTTCCACTGTGGTAGCTGGGAGAGTTGGAAGCATTAGCAGATAGCTGAGAGTAACTTTGGATAGTTTTGTAATTGAGTACGTTGGTGGCAGTTTTCACATCATTACTGGGAGTGGGGACTCCTGATGTTTTGTGCGTAAGTTGACATTTGATAAACAAATGATGAAAGCTCTTAAGCTCTTCCAAGAGAAGCAAAAGAAATAGCTTTCTAGCAACTCAGCACAAGAGTTAGTAACAACTTCTTGATCCTAGTGTGAAAGCCTTTTTCTCCTTTTTGCTTTTCCAAGATTATTTATATCATTTGGTATTTCAGCACTATTTAATGTTGTAACCAATTTCATGACTTAATTCATCACTACCTACTGGATTTTCAGAATTTTTACTTCTCCCCTAACTGAACACTGACTAAGAAAGTTCTTGGCATCAGGAAAAAGAAACATATTCATTTAGGTAGGCATATAGGATTTGTGATTTTGATCAAAGTGGATTTAAATACAGTGATGCTATCATTAATAGTGGAAAATTATAGACTGATAGTCAAAGTTGTGCGGTGGAAAAATAGTTACTCAAGTTACTTTCTGTGGATTGTCTGGTATGAAGTGCCTATTGAATTGAAGAAGAAATTTTGGGAAACCTTGACTCTGCTACACTTGACCAAAATAAAGTAAAAGTAGACTAAATGGAGGTTTAGGGCATTTGCTTTTAGACTTATGGGAAGCAAATTTCAAGCTTGAGTTAATCAGCTCAAGTCATTGTCAAATAAGCAGAGCATTTCTACTATTACACTAAAATTATTTATTTTCTCTAAAAGCCCCAAGGTGCTTGGTATAGTTTTAAAAAATATGGCGTAAAATGTGATTGTGTAGATGAACTATTACGAAGTTCAATTCATAGTATTGCCTGTTTTTATATGAAAGTATAAGCTAGGAAGAGACTTTATAAATAGGATAAAGTTACTATACTATTAAGAAAGTTCCCAATTTTTATTGGGAATATATATATATATTCTAAGTTTTTCTAAGGCTACTATATCTAGAGAGTAGTCCATGACATTTAAATCAAATTTATTAATGTTAGAACAGTTACCGTTTCTTGAATCACTCTGTTAACTTGAGTAGTAGTTAGGAATGACTAATACTTCTGTCAGATGATTGATTAGAATGTTAACAATATTCAATGATACTTAAAGCCTAGATTCCTTCACCATACCTCTGTAGAACTACATAAGAGGGAGTATCTAATGCTTTTGCTGATAGGAATATCAGAGTGAATTTATCATGTGTCATTTTCCTTTACATCCACCTGCATACCCTACAGACTTTTCCTTTGCCAATGCCTCGAACAATCTGAACTATTTTTACATTCTTGCTCCCTGAAATTGAAGGAAAATGCTTCAAGATCAAGTCAGATAAGTATATCCTAATTTTAATGGATGTGATGGATTGCAAAGACTAAGTGGTGGTGCTAAACTGATAGAGTCAAGGAGAGAATAGTTGCCGTAAATGACAAAATGCTATAATGACTTTTTTTTTCTTTAGCACTAGCTACTCATTCCACTCCTAGAACTGAAGTATATTATCGACGCATATTAGAACATACACGCACACACACCCACACATAACTCCAGATCTCACTTGTGTGATTCAAATGGGGATATTCTTTTACCAAATGTCAAGAGCTTAAGCTATTTTATATACATTTCTAGTTAATAGAGGGGCCCAGAATCTCTTGCATGAAGGGTAGGCCAGTCACCTTGAGAAGATGCATGAGCTGTGATTACAGTTTGCAATATACTGTTAATTTTTTTCTCTTTGTTTTTCCCAAGAGGATCAAAGGCCATTTTTCAAAATTACTGTTCTTTGGAAAAATGGGAATACTCAGATCTTTAAGGGATTACTGAAATAATACCTTTAATTGATTTTAATCACTGAAGAGTTGAACCATATTACTGGCCACTAGCAAGAGAGGGGAGTTATTGATGACAGTTAATAAATGATAGTTAAGAATAAATCTACCTCAGAGAACATATGGTGGGTCTGGATACATGCCCACTGGATACATCCTGTGACTATTTTCCTTATCTGTAATGAATTGCCGTAAAACACACGATAGGAACTACCCCATGTCGCCTGAACTGTGGAGTGAGAGCTATTATAAAAAAAGGTTGGGGACCTCCCTGGTGGTGCAATGGGCTGAGTGCCACACTGTGAAGCATCTGTGGCACAGCAATGTGAGTTCAATCCCCAACCAGGGAGGGGACCCACATGGCACAGCAGACCTCTCCTGCCTCGCCTGCTGCTCCCCTCAGCAGTGTATTTCAGTGGATCTGCCTGTTTTGCTCCTCACTCTGTCTCTGATGAATCCTCTCACCTCCCGCACCTCTGGCCTGTACCCCAGCTCTTGTATGCATAAATAAATAAATTTTTTAAAAAACAAAAAACCCAAAATGTCACTTGGAATTTGAGTGGCACTGGACGAATCATTTAAAAAAATAAATAAAACGGTCATGTAAAAAGTTTTGAAATGATGTTCCATATCTGATTTTATCTCTCTCTTTTGAGCTTAGTTACTATTATTTCGGCTTCCTCACATATGTGTAATGTTTCATAGTTTATATCTTCTTCTGTGCTTGCTTCATTACAAAATATATTTTGAAATAAATACTTTCTTTTCATTTTCCCAATGAGGTAACTAATATTACATATATATGACCTCCTTCATAGTTTTTCCATATATATCTGATAGATTTCCCAAAGTCAAGGGGTACTTCTGAGAAGAGGAGAATTAAATACAGATTTTCCTAAGTGCAACCCAGACTCTGTGTGTTCACTGAGGAAAGATCAAAGGGGAGGTAAAGGGTACACTGATGCTTTCACAATATATTTTTTAAAGATTTATTTTATTTATTTATGCATACAGGAACTGGGGTATAAGTCAGAGGTGTGAGGAGTGGAAGGATTCACCAGAGACAGAGTGGGGAGCAGAACAAGCAGATTTACTGAAATACACTCCTGAGGGGAGCAGCAGGCTAGATACAGAGGCTTGCTGTGCCATAGGTGGGATAGCTCCCTGGACAGGAATCTAAGCCAAGTCACAGTGGCTGGTGATAACTTTGTAGCACTGAGACTCAACCCCTTCACTACCATGGAAGACCACATTGTTTTTCATCCAAATGTTTCTCCATAGAAATATAAATCAAAAAGAACCAGAAAAACAAAGTATTCAACCCACTCATTTTATAGACAAAAAACAAAACAAAAAACTGTTATGGAAAGTTTGAAAAACATCACAAATCTGCACCAAGGTACAAAACAAAATTCTTAATCTAGTGTATAATCCTAAGAGAAAACATTATTGAATGGTTCTGGTATATGACTGCTTACATTACAGTTTATTTCCAATAATATGTCATATCTGAAGTGTTTCTTAAACTTTATTTTTTATTATTATTGTTGATATTTTAATCCTTTGCAAGTAAAAGAATATAAATGACACTATAAAGGTCAAAATAAAACAAATCCAAATAACTAATTGTAGTATACTATATCAGGAAGTCAATAATGAATTAAAATCCTTTTACCTCCTGAAATAGTTGCAAAAAGATAAAACAAATAAATAGGAGTTAAATGCTGTATAGAATGAAGACAGCTGGTTTTTGTTAACAGAATCCATGGGTCATATTAAAGTCAGTGAGAAGCTATGGGTGGGGAAATTTCTTTTTTCCAGATGGCTTCTGTAACTCAGCCTGTCAGAATTAAAGCCTGTTGATGGAATTAGACTGTGTATATTGAAACCTATGCTTATCAAAGCTTTGAGTGGAGAGGAAAATATTTTTTAAAACCCTGTACCTATTCTTTACATCCTTTATCTAAGCAGTAATTGTACTATTTTTAAAAGACCACGAAAACTAGCATCAAATTATTTAAGTTCCAATTCTGTCTGTGTGGTCTTAGGCAAGTGCTTTTACTGCCTTAGGCTAAGCATCTTAATCCATAAGGAAAGGAGAAATTAAAACTAAGAGCATTCTCATGTACTTAATAAGACAGTGATTGTGAACAGGCAAACTACTAATCATTTCCCAAATTTTTATTACTAAGTGTTATACACACATATATACATGGAGCATGTGCAACAAAGATGAGTCTTTCTTAATCATTTTGAATCTTTAATGGTAACTCTAAGTCTAAAAATAATTGAAGAGCTAGCTGAGGTGGCAGACCAGCATAACTAACTTAAAAGTTGGGGAGTAAATATATAAAATAACTTTTTTTCTTATTTGAATAAATTACAATGCCTACAATAAAATAAATGAATGAGGGAAACACCAGAATAGTCAGTTTTCTATATAAAGGCACTTTCTGGATGTCAGTAAACAGAGGGAGAATTCATGAAGAGCGCGAGTCATAGTGAGAAGATACAGAGATTGTCATTTATGACCACTGAAGGAACTGGGAATGGTCAAATGTCAGAGTAAAGGATGTATTTTAGAGCAATAAAGGAGTTTTGAGAATAGGAAGTAACCTATCATTAATTCTGTACTTGCTCCAAGTATATTATTTCATGAGATGGAAAGAAAGTGGTACTTTTCTTTTAGGTTGTTATGATAATAGATGTAAAGGATTAAGTGGTAGCAGTGAGACTTCACTAAATGGGAGTTGTTTTTATATATTCTATTCAACTTTTTCAAATCCTTATATTTAGCTATCATTACCTTAATCTCTGTCTTAATTTTTAATCCTTTTTCTCTTCTCAGAGATGTCAAATGTCTCTGACTTTTATCATACTCCTGTCTATTAGTATTTTCATATGTTATGAAACTACATATTTAATTTTACCTACTAATTTAAAATATAGTACTAACTGCCAGGTTTAATTAATAGGAACACTAATTTTTCAAAATATGTGTTGTTTAAATAATTACCTTTCATAAAAAGAATTGTACAATCATATTTTCTTTGAGCAAAAATTCAGTTTGCTATAACTTGGTATGTATCAATAAATATCTTGATATTATTTTTCAGAAAATGAAAATATTCTTTCATCTTTTAAAATATGTCCCACAATCATAAAGTAATTCAACTCTAAACACAAAGGTATAATGGATAATCTTAATAATAAAGATTATTAATGATAGTCTTAATAATTTTGAACTAATATAGTCAGTTGCTACCAAGGTGGAAGATAGACTTAATTTTAGGGTTGCACTTGAGCAATAGATGAAAACCTGCATTTTACTATTTGGGGGAAAGAAGTAAATAAAATATAATAAAACTATTACATAATAGTTGAAAAAAAGAGGGAGGGTAAGAGATTGGTGGAGAGGGAGAAAGGACTGAGAGTGAGAAGAAATAGTTTCAGCTAGACAACCCAGAGACATGTCTTAGCAAAATGAGCTTCTGTTACTAGTGCTGCTTAAGAATGCAGGAGACAGATATCACGGGAATAAAGAAAACAGTGTCTGAATAGTGCATCAATTTGACTTAATGGACCCCTAAGGCTTTCTTGTTCTTTTATGAGAATGTGCTTCTGTGTTCATTTATCAAAGGTGGTGCTCCAGTATTTCATCTTAACAGAAACATCATATTTACAAATTTAACTCTCACAGAATCTGTTATAAATGTTCTCTTCCTATTATTTTATTATCCATTTCTAGTTTTATTGCATTATGGTCAAAATATGAAATTCAGATCTCTCATCTTGTTTCTGCATTCTCCATAGTTTTATTCAAGACTGATGTACCTTCTAAATGAGTCTCAATTAGTCTTCTTTTTGTATCTCTGTTCTAGTTGTCACTGTCATGTCACCCTACACTTCGGCCTGTTGGACAAGCAGTTAACAATACAAAGCACCATTTTTATCACATTGCTTTTTTACTAAAAATCATTGAATGATTGCCCATTTCTTGGCTACCTACTGATTTAAATTATTTTTACCAAGAATTTGGCTATCTTTATGATGTGACTCAGACCTTTCTTTCTAACCTTATTTTCCATGTCTCTCAAAATAATTTTCCTGTGTAATACTACATGGATTTGCCATTGTCTTTGCCCTACATGTTTTTACCATCTTTGTTTTTACATGTTCTATTATTCCTTGATAATGCATTACAAACATGTAGGAAGGCCTTTTTTGGGTCTGCTAGACTTAAGTGTCCTGTTCAGCCACCATTTTTGTTACTTGCAGTTCTGCATTCCTATACAAGGTCAGAACTGCCCAGTCAACAGTTACTGGAGCCCAGCCTTACCAGGTGCCTTTCAAATTAATCAAGAACTGAAAGCTTGATCACCCTGGGAAGGGTTTGCATCCTGCAGTAAGACCAGAATGCCCAGTGGGGTGGGGGGAGTGGGGACACTGACTGATGTATAATAAGGGACCACAGAAGCTGGTCAGTGGAATGCCTTGTTAAGATTGGAACCATAGCCAGGGGTCTGGGGTGTGGTTTCAATTACAACGCTTGGTCATGAAGCAGATAAGAATTATCTGGTCAGTAGACTCATGTGCTCCTGAAGCCTTAGATGACATAAGCACATTTTCAGCTTCATCCATCATCTTATCATCTTTTCCTCTTTGTCCTCCTACTCCATATAACTGGTGCTGTATGATTGTTCAATCAATAATAAGGCCAAGCTCTTGCTCGTTCAGCAGTAATCCTGAATTGTGTAGCTTGCTCCAACACTCCCATTTATCAGTGCGGTGTTGCCAACACAACACCTTTTCCCTTCACTTTTGCAGGTCCCATTATTTAATTCCCTTCTACGCTCTTTTTCAGTCAATTCTTATCTTACTCTTTGAAATAAAACTACTTGTTCCACTAGGCTGTAAGTATTCGGAGTCAGTTCCTTCCCTGCTACAGGAAAGTAGCAGACATAGAGTGGACATAAATTTGTGTTGATTAAGTAAATGACAATTTATTTTTTAGGTATGTAGTAACATAAATATCCATGGAGTATATGAACAGCATAAATATATCCATGACATATTAGGAATTTCTTACAAACTCACAAATAAAAAGCCCATGTTTCTTGTAGTTAGAACATGCCTATTTAAGCTTTTATCTTGCTCTCATTTAATAACAGATCATTTTTTAATATCTGGTACAGTTAATAAACAAGGTTATTGGTTAATTTTATTGTCCCTAGTAAATATAGGTGAGTGCAGTACCATATTTTATAATTACTTATATCTAACCTGGTTAAATATAATTAAAATAGCAATTAATACTTTAGACAGGCATATAAAGGATGGCAATAGTAGACCTGAAAGGAATTAATTCCAAATATTGATTTGTTTCTGTCAGATCAGAACCATGATGACCATAGAGCAGAAGAGGGCAGCAAAGTGCAGGCCAGGTCAGAAATCTGGACTTGGCAAAATGACCTGAGAGGGATGAACAGTGTACCTCAAAAAACCCTCTAGGGTGGGTGCAGCATTTAGCAATGGAGAAATAACAAAAACCCAAGAAAATAGCTTATTGTTTTGTGTCAGGGAAAGTATCCCTTATAATACCTAATTTTTTTTAAAAAAGAAAGCAATATTTTATCCTCATGATCACATCTTTGAAATAGTAGTTTGGACAACTGGGTAGCACCTAAGGGAAATAGTACCTAAAGAGGAAAACACTAGGAAAGTATAGAGTGATGTGTTTAGAAAATCCAACCAAGAGGGGCATGAGGAAGACAATTGATTAGAGGCAGGTCCAGTAAGGTTTCAACTTAGAAAGCAAAGGAAAGAACAGACTCCATGTACTGGAAACAAAAGTAGAGCAGCAGAAATCAAGCATTAGGAGATTGTGAGTCTATTTGTATGATCGATCTATTTTTGAAGGGATCGATTCTGAAGGCTTGGATCACATTCTTTCCATTCTTTCTGGTTAAAGATACTTTACAATGTCAGGTCTCATGTATGAAACCTTATATGACTATAAAATTTGTCTTGCTGTATCTAAATCTTGTTACATCTCTACACTGATCACAATTATAGTAAGATATATGAAGTTGAAAAAGATCTACTCATAATTTAGCCACTCTTCCAGGCCTTCTTCCTGTTTGGTGTACCTATAATACTTTACCTATTTTCATTTGTATAATTTAAGCATATTGATTATTTTGGTTGAAATGTCTCCTATGTCTTCCCACTCTATGCTCTACCAAGTTTGAATGTAAAACGATAGAAATAAAGTAGTATAAGAAACTCTCAAGCAAATTTTGGTAAAAAATTAGTTCTCACTCATAAGTGAATTATTTAAAGTACTGTTGTGGAACATTTAAATGGTGAATTATGGATACATACACACACACACACACACACACAATTCCACTTTGATAAAGGGCATGCTTCTCTAAGATTTGAAATCCCTGTAGTGCTCAGAAGAAATAGATACCTAGTTATAAACCTAATAATCTTTTTGTTAGTAATAGGAATTTAACTTTGACAAGAAATACAACCACTAATAGAACAAATACAATCACTAATAGGTAGTGTTATGTTTTTTTTTTCTGGAAATACATTTTGCAATTTTCTATCTAATTATTAGAAAAAATGCTTCCAGCTGGAGTGAGAATTTTTTGTACTTGATTCCTAAGTTTTCTATAGGGCATATAGAAAATTTATATTTCCAATTAATTTCAAAACCAGTTATTTAATGTGGTAAATAATTTTAATTGAAAGTTTAAAAATTAACTTAAGGAAAAGACAAATATTCTCAGGTTTCTTGTTTTTTTTTTTTTAAAGATTTATTTATTTATGCATACAAGCACTGGGGTACAGGCCAGAGGTATTGGGGGGGGTGAGAGGATTCACCACAGACAGAAAGGGGAGCAGAACAGGCAGATCAATGGAAGTACACTGCTGAGAGGAGCAGTGGGCACAGCAGGAGAGGTCTGCTGCACCATGTGGGTCCCCTCCCTGGCCGGCGGCAGGGATCGAACTCGTGCTGCAGTGGCTGCAGTTTGCTTCATAGTGCGTTGCTTAACCCACTGCGCCACCAGGGAGGCCCTCAGGTTTCTTTCCATCATGTCTTTCATAGTAATTTTGAATCTTTTCCTGTTATTAGGGAAAAAAATACGTAAATATTACAGACATCATGTTATTAGACATGATATTAGACATGTTATTAGACATGGTATTAGATACCCATTCACTACAATGTGTATTATTTTTAGAATTTTGATTTGCCAAGATTCCTTTGTACTTTTTAAAAGAGTAAAAGAAAAAAAAAACTATTTGGAGTATTCATCTGGACACAACACTTCCATTTAGAGAAAATACAAACAAATGGCCACTAACTTTGTCTGGCTAAAATTCAAAAGCAGCAGGATTCTCCCAGTTTGCAAGCTGCTCTGGGCTATTTGACTCACTGACACACCACTTTTCTTTGATTAAAAGGCATGTTTCTATAATATTTGAGAAGAAATTTCAGTGATGCTCAGAAAAAATATAGGTACATAGTGGTAAACCTAGCAATCCTTCAGTTGCCAATAATAGGAATTTTACTTTGAAAGCAAAATACACCATTAATAGATAGTACTATATTCTTTATTGAAAAAACAGAGGGAGAAAATAAACATAAATAATTTGAAATCATTTGAAAGTACAGATTCACATGATAAAATGGATTGCAAATTATAGACATTGATAGTCTTTTGGAGAAATGTTCACACACACACACAAACATGCACAGCCACATATATTTCCTTTTCACAGTGGAAATATTCCCCTGTATTTAGTACCCAGTTTTATCCCATTGTTTGAAGACCAGGATGTGATTCACTCTAAAAATAGCTTTCTCCAGCATAAAGTGTCTGAATAAAAATAGTTTGTTGTTGTAGTGTTCAGGAAAATCCAAAGACCGTATGTATGAGTGTGTGTTTGTGTGTGTGCGTGTATTAACATGGCAGCCTCACTGTATTGCTAAAGAACCACCAGGTAGTAAAGTACTAGATAGAGAAGAACTGTTTAATGGCTTAAGATTGAAAGGACATGAAACAATATATTGGTTTTTAGACATAACACTATCTGATTTAAATATTAGTCTTTTGTATTAACAACAAAATGTTTTGCTTCATTTTCTGTAATAATGTTTAATAATGATAATAACCTGTAAGATTTTAATAATTAACTTTAAACTTTTACATTTTTACCTTGATAAATATACTGTATTTCATATATTTTAGGTGAACCAACATCCCCCTGGAAATGTTTCAATATTTAATACTTCTCATTATTGTATATTGTATGATTTTGTAATGATTCTTTGTTTTCAACAACTCCTTTATATAAAAGAAAAAATGCATTTTGGAAAAAATGACTCTAAATAAATAAAATGAGAAAATGTTCATGTTTGTGCATACTTGCTTTTGTCTTGCTTTATTTATTTTTTAAGAATTATTTTATTTATTTATGCATACATAACTGGGGTGTAGGTCAGAGGTGTGAGGAGTGGGAGGATTCACCAGAGACAGAATGGGGAACAGAACAGGCAGATCTACTGAAATAAGCTGCTGAGGGGAGCAGCAGGCGTGACAGGAGAGGTCTGCTGCGCCACGTGTGTTCCTTGTGTTTTAGCTCCCTGGCCTGGAGTAGAGCAGAGGCCACAGTGACTGCAGTGTCTGGTGATAGCTTAATAACTTGATATTTTAATCCCTGTACCATCAGGGAGGCCCACTTTTGTCTTGGCTTAAATGAGATTGTACTTAAGCTTTAACTTCCATCAACAGAGATTTTTTTTCCAGATTTTTCTTTTGAATTCAACAATACTGTTAAACAAAAGCTTGACTAATGTTAGATACAATATTCACATGGTGTAAGTTTAAGAAATCTTCTCAGATCCTCAGATCTCAGAATCTCAATTTATCTGAAAAAGCAAAACAAAACAAAAACAAAAACAAAACAACTCCTCTAGGCAAAGCAAATTAGAATATTATTCAGTCATCAAGACCATGTTGATGATGGAATATATCTTTCTTTATAATAACCTAGCGATTTTTTCTGAGTCTAAAGTGATTAAATCTTTAGTGTACTTGAGAATCCACTTGTGATTTTAGTGTAATGTGAATAATACTAATATTAATGTAGTAAATGTATTGGATAGTTTGTTGCTCAATAAATTGTTTTGTGAGTGACAGTGCAATTCCAGTGTAAATAGAATATTATTTAAAACTGTAAAATCTTTTGAGATTAAATTTCTTAAGTGATGTTTATAGTTGTACCAGTTCATTCTGTCCCAAACGTTTTTTTCTTCCTCTCCTTCATAGAGGAGTTTTCTTTCCTTAATTCCCTACTAGAGTAATTCAATTTTCAAAAGCAGGAAGCAATCTTTAAGAGTGGGCCAAATTCTGTTATATATTAAATGAGCTGAGAGTTTTCCTTGTTGTTCTCTCTTTGCAAATAGCAATGAATATTCATTAAGCTGGGGAAAGATTTGCCAGCTGCAAATCTTTGCAAGGTGTCCTAGCACTCAAGCCAAAAGGAAAACAAAAGTTATAAAGCCGCTATTTGTGTGTATTATAAAGGATAAATAAGCTAGTGAAAGTATTCTCAGGAAGGGGGGAAGTATGTTCTGTCTCATATTTTAAAATACGTGGACTTTGATTTTAACAAAATGTGATTTTCAGATAGTCCAAGATCATTTAAAAATTACAAAAAGGGAAGGGTATCTTATAGTAATCCTTTGTTTTCCTTCTGCAATACTATAGATATCTAGAAAAAAGCTAAAATTTAGAAACTAACACCTTATATTTAGTCAATGTGAGTGGGGAAGTAGCACTTCTGCCTCATATAAGAACTGTATCCTCCTTATAAAAATATGGGTTACATTACTGAATATTAAATATTGAATATTAAATGTATTGAACATCAATTTATTTAAGTGAATTCACTTAATACACTGCTGAGGGAAGCAGCAGGAGAGGTAAGAGAGGGCTACTTCAACATGTGAGTCCAAGCTCAACCTCTTGTGCCACCAGAGAGGCCTGGCAATATCTTTCTTAATCATTATTGCCCATGTCGTTATTATTGATAACCTGCTCCATTTTCACTGAGACATATTTATATATGAGCATATATATTATATAAGTTTAAGTTATACAATGTACTGATTTGATAAATTTATATATTGTAATATGATACCACTGTACTAATAGCTAACCCTCTATCACTTTACATAATGTCATTTCTTTTTTAGTGATGGGAACAAAAGAAATCTAGTTTCTTAGCAACTATGAAAGTTTATAAAACATTTTTTTGGGTCTATAATCACTATATTGTGCATTAGATCATGAGGATTTATTTTTCTACTGTTTGCAAATTTGTATCCCTAAGTAACATTTCCAATTCCCTTTCACATAAATACTGTTTCAGCTTTTTGACTGATTTTTTTTTTTGTTTCCTAAAACTTATGTTATTATCATCCATAGGAAAGTATTTTTCCCAGTCAGTTATGAAAAAAGACAAAATCATTTCTGCAATTTACTTTGTTAATGGTCATTTGCAAAGGATAGGAGATGGAAAATAGTTTTACCGAGTTTAGAAACTGTTAAAAAAAGGGATAAATTTGTTTTGGACTATATGGCATTAAAGGCATAAATTAACTTCTCATAATGTTAGCTATAGTGCTTCAATTCTGTCACTATGTATTTAGCAGATAGTTGTATTTTCAAGAATTACAAGTCTTCAGACTATCTCAGAGAACAAAGGGCATCTTCCTCTTTTTCTCTTCCTTTGAATTTAGGTACATTCAAAATTCCTTTGAAATTAGGTACATTTATCCTTTGTATATCTAAAATTAGATATTCATACAGGGTTTTATTGGCATTTCAATGTGAGAAATGAATATATCAACACATAACTTGTGTTCTTAATTTAACTGCTCTTTGTTTTGATTTTTACAATAGGTTTTCCCCCAAATGTTTAAAGAATTTCATAAAATCCACATATGAATTAAAACATGTAAATTGTCCCTGGGTTGCAACTAGAGTCATGGGACCTATTCTCATTTTATTTTCTGTTTAGTAAACATTTTCTGTGTTCCAGACCTCCACAGGCTTCTCTAACCAGGCTGCAAGCACTAAGTGTCTTTTGTTAACTTGTACCGAGTCAGTACAATGTGTGGACTAGTAGCACAGTGTGTAGAGGCAGAGGAGCTCCATTCAAATCCTAGACCTATTGCTGCTTGATCTCTGGAAACTCTTAACTACTCTGTGCCTTCTGTCTCCTTGATAAAATGGGGATAATAATACTGTACTCCATAATGTAAACATAAGAATTGACTGAATTAATATATGTAAAATGCTTAGCATAATCTGGGTATGTGGAAACACTTAAACAGATGTTAGCTGCCATTATTATTCTCACTTCCCTCCACCTAGGGGAAGGGAAATATGTAGAACATGTATCTTATATCTATTATCAAGCTCCTGGGTAATATAAGGACAACAGAGAATATAAAAATTTTGTAGTATCAGAGTAATTGTGAAGATTGAGTTGTAAAATACTTAGAAGAACACTTATCTATAGAACCCACTGAATGTGTTCACTTGTCTTTTATCTTTTTCTCAATTAATAGAAATTATTATTTTTGATTTGTTTACTTTTTTAAACAAAAGACCACAGTGATGAATGGTGAATGAATGACCATGAAATTTGATTTTTGTCAGTATATTAGAAAGGTCTCTAAGTTTTTCCAGTTCCACAATTTTTTAATATACAGATGTTTTTAGTCAGTCATGTCTGAGATGCTAGCTCTCCTTTTTCCTAGTTATGTGATCTTGAGAAATTTGCAAAAGTGTTGTGACTGTGAGTATCCTCATCTACAAAATGGAAACATAAATATTAGTCTGAGAAATGTATTGTGAAGATTAAAAAATAGATTTGGAATATTTAGCAATGTCCAACCTATAGGGTAATACTAAATAAATGGTGTTAGCTAATCTCTAATATTTTGTTAACAGTTCAAGTTAAAATTTACTGTTTGGTTGATCTCAGTTTTTCTTCTTAGTCTTATGTGGCCATTCTTCTTTCTTTCCTATCAAGTCAAATGAGGTAACACACATATGAAAGTATTGGTGACACAAAATGCCCTATACACAAGTCATAATCTTATAATTAGCATTAATAACTTTTCTATCATGGCTATTATCATTTTGACCTTAAACCATCTGTTTTCCTTTAAATGTTCTCTCACTATCCTTCTCTTGCATGACTTCAATGATCATCTTTCCAGGCCCTTGGGCATGAAATTTCAGTCTTCCCCATCTCCTCCTTCTCTCACTCTTTTCACAATCAAAATCTTACAAAATATTCCTCTGAGAAAAAGTTTTATTTCATTTGTTCCCTTTCATCTATGGTAGTAGAATAATCCCTAGTGAAAGTCTTTAATCACATCATGCACTTTGCTTTCAAATCAATGCTCTCTTTGCCCTTGATAAAAATTCTCACCTAACCTGCAGATTCTCTTATTCTTGATTTTGAAGTTCATTACTGAGGACCTAAGAGGTTCATATTCCCCTTTACTTATTTGATCTTTATCTTTTATTCTACTTCAGCCCTTTTTTTCCCCTTCAATTTCCATTAATAAATTAACTTAAAGGTTTATTGTAATTTTTGACCATTTTGAATAGTAACAAATATAGTAAATATGACTTTAGTTTACATTATTGAATTAATATTGTTTTTAAAATTGGAAAGTATAAAACTCGACTATTTTTCATTTGTTCAAAATTTAGTAAAATTCTAACTCGAGACAATCCTGCCTGGTGGTGCAGGATTTAAGTTGCAGCACTGTGAAGCTATCTGCAACCACTGCAGCATAAGTTTGATGCCAAGCCAGGAAGGGGACATACATATGCAGCAGACCTCTCCTGTCTTGCCCACAGCTCCCCTCATCACTGTGTTTAGTAGATCTGCTCTCCACTCTGTTCTGGTGACTCCTCCAACCCCCTCCACCCCTCTGACCTGTATGCATAAATGTATGCATAAATAAATAAACCTTTAAAAAAAGACAATGGTATAATGATTGTCTTGAGTTAGAATTTTACTAAAATAAAACCACTTAAGCATGTCTTAGAAAATGTTTTCTTGTATAAGTGTATATTTATGTATTAATAATGTAATAACCATATATTTTAAGCAAAAAATGGCATTTTAACACGCACAAAATGCCACATATTCAAAAGGAAAAGTATTTTCTGACTACATATGGGTTTGTTCAACTCACTGCACAAACAGTGGCTGGGAAAGTACAAATCAATCTGTGATTCTTTTAAAATTGGGAGTGATTCCAACATGATGAATCAAGAAAGGGGAGTGGGAAAAAAAAGAAAGGCTTGAAAAACATTATTCCAGTGGCATTTGTCTTCTTTGCTAATCTTAATTTTTTCTATAACAGATCCATAAACTTATGACATTTTGAGCTGGATTGAATTCAGCTCTTTAGAGAACAGTAATTATAATTACTGTCCTCAAGCCAAGATAACAAAACACCAATTGTGACTAGCCAAGAAGCCTGGAATTCACAAACCACATTATATTTATTTATTTCTTCATGTTGGCTGTTTATCAGGAAGTGACTTCAGTAAAGAAAAGCAGTAATTCATTTATTAAGTAAAATTCTGAGAAGGATGGTGAAAATTCTATACAATATTCAAAGTATTTTTCCTTCAAATTATATATAGGTGCTCACTGCAGCTAATTTGATTAAAACTTTAAAAAAATATTTAGAAAAGTAAATTAATGATGACATGAGAAAATTTGGCTTTTAGCCTCTGTTTTTGTTTCTGAAATAGCTTATTGATCTATATACAATACTTAAGAGCAAAGATTTATATATGTGTATATATATGTAATGTCTATGTATATATAATATATATGTATTTTAAAATATTTTCTCAATAGTAAGTCTAATAAACATCTAATATATTAGGTAATAACTTAATAAACCAGAGAATATAAATTATAATTTCAGACATGCTTAAGGTCAGAATATACTTTTTTTAATTCATACAAGTACTGGGGTACAGGCCGGAAGTGTGGGGGTTGAAAAGACCCACCAGAGATGGAGTGGGGAAAAGAACAGGCAGATTTGACTGAAATACACTGCTGAGGGGAGCAGCCGGCGAGGCAGGAGAGGTCTGCTGAGCCATGTGGGTGCATTGCTTAACCTACTTCACCACCAGAGTGGGCCCCTACTGTAAAGTTTAAATGAATAAGCTAAGGGCAAGTTTTGATTCAGATGACTTTGATAGTTTAAGGTTTAAATTTAAAAATACCTAAATGAAAGTTGTTTATAGCAAATGTTAAATCATCTAAATGACAGGATAAGTTTCTCTATTTCAATTACACCTCATTCTTTATTCCAAATACTAGACAAAATAGCAATAATTTTTTTAAAGATTTTATTTATTTATGCATACAAGACCTAGGGTACAGGCCAGAGTCCAGGAGATGAGAGGATTCACCAGAGACAGAGCCGGGAACAGAACAGGCAGACTGGCTGAAACACACTGCTGAGGGGAGCAGCCGGTGAGGCAGGAGAGGTCTGCTACACCATGTGGGTCCCCTCCCTGGCTGGCGACAGGGATCAGGGATTGTACTTGTGCTGCACTGGCTGTGGTTTGCTTCATAGTGCATTGTTTAACCCACTGCACCACCAGGGAAGCCCCCAAATAGCAATATTTTTGAGGATGAATTAGATAATTAAATATCCTCTTCTAGTTTACAATTTTATCAACCTTTTTCTTTTTATTTGAGCCCACAAACATCTTGAAATTACTACCTAATTTTTCTGGTTCCTGGATTCAATTTTGAATGTGGAGAAAGGGTTCTTCAGGTATGCAACAAACAACAATCCTAACATTAGCTGGTGTCCTACAATTTAACTCAGTTCTAATGCTGTGTTCCCAGAAATAACATTAGATTCTTCAGGTCATGGGCTCAGTCTTCTAAGATAGTTTCCCCACAGACACAAATGCTTGAGATGCTATAGAAAACCTGACTGTTATCTGTACTTTTGATCAACAGACAACAGATTAGAGATTCTCATCACTTTCTCCTTGGACTTCAGATACCTATTACTTACTGTACTTCTGACTAACTGACTGTAAAGCAGTGGTTCCTAACACTTGCTCCTCAGGGTCAATTAATTTGTTAGAGCTGTTCACAGAATTCAGAAAAACATACTGCTAGATTACCAATTTATTATAAAAGGATATAGCTCAGGAACAGTCAGATGAACATCCAGATGGAAGAGATATGTAGGTCAAGGTATGGGGAAAGGGCATGGAACTTGCATGTTCTCTCCCCAAATTTCCACTTATTCAACCAGCCCTGTACCTCTCCAAATCCTGTCCTTTTCCTTTTTAGTGAAGTCTTCATTACAGCAGCATGCTTGATAAACTCATCACTGTTCATTGATGAATGGTTTATTCAACATCCAGTTCAACCCCTGAGTTGGGGAATGGAACAGAAAGTTCCAACCTTCTACAAAAGGTTGGTGCTCTTGACAACCAACCCACATTATTAAATGGGGTCCAAAATGCACCTTAAAGCATATTAAAATGCCTTTATAGCTGTCATCACTTAAACATTACAAGGGTTTTAGGCACCATGTGACAAAAACTGGGTGAAAGACTAAATACATATTATATTTCTTTCAAAAACCATACTGTCACACTTTGGAATCATTTTTTTTCTTCCTGTAAATGTTTTAAAACTTTCACAGTCCATCATTATTTTTAATTATTGAATTGCCTAACTTCTTTTTTTTCATATGCATAGCATGCTGATTTTTGTTTTCATCTAATATGTAATTTCTTTATCAAAAGATTTTTTAAGGAAAAATACTTAGTAATACAAAGTTTTGTAAATCTACTGGCCAGCAGAGACCTAATAATAGAAGAGTTACATATTCTGCAGTTGGGCATTCTGACTTTGTTCACCATTGCCTCTCCTGGAGTGTCTTGGTCTATATAGGAACTAAGTATCTGCTGAATAAATGAATGAATAAAAAAGAACATGATTTAAATAAGGTAGGCTTTTCAGTTGCCATTGAACAAAATCTGGAGCAGTAATTCCTAGTAAATATCAGGTTTTTTTTAATACAACCCTTTATCCTTGCAAGAAATTAGAACAGATCATTGAGATATACACTGTATCTTTCATAAAACTGTATTGTTAAAGCCAAAGATTTTATTCTCTAAATAAGCCAATGGATTCTTCATTGAGGAATATTTATTCTTTATTATACAATTATAACATACTTATAATCTCTAAGCCAAAACATATTTTTAAAATTATGCACAGATAAAATGTAGTTTGTAGTCTTAGAAATAGCATAACAATAGCAGCCATAGCTAATAACTTATTATGAAGGCCTAATGCACTAAAACTAAGGAACAGATCTAGAGAAGAGATGGAATTCATGTGATGAATCTACACATTCCTTTAAGGTTGCATGTAGATTATATTAATGATCATCATTTTAAAAGACCAAGATATTTAAGTAAATAATTTATTTGAAATAATTAAAATTTCATTATGCTTTACCAAAATTTTGAATTAGTGTAAATGATTATTACACTGACCACCATCATATTAAGCTTAAAGTAAATCTGAAATAATGAAAAGGATAATTGAATAAAATTTTGGCATGTTAATATTTATGCATGCAAAAATTCAAATTATTATACATTTATTGCATTAAGGATGGAGACACAGATAAATTAAAACATGCTGGTGTAGATTCCAAAACTTATTACTATTACAGTATGGAGCCACTGATATAATCACTGTGTGAACTTGAGTCCTTTGGAAGAAGTAAACAGAACTGCTTGACCGAAGGAGT
Source organism: Galemys pyrenaicus (assembly GCA_019455555.1). Lineage (NCBI taxonomy): Eukaryota > Metazoa > Chordata > Mammalia > Eulipotyphla > Talpidae > Galemys > Galemys pyrenaicus. The sequence goes on along the minus strand of JAGFMF010011702.1, from coordinate 6,542,123 downwards.
GAGGAAAGGCTATGGATGGAATATACTTTCACTGGGGCTGAATGATGAGCAAGAGTTTACCAGGAGGAGGAGGTGGAGAAGGTCTTTCCAGGTACAACATTCTGAAAGTTTGTTATATATTCAGAGATGAGAACTTCAATATATTTTGCACAACACAGTGACAAGTGAAGTTATAAGTTGTAGACAAGTAACAGAAGACCTAAAATTCTGTGCAAAATGATTCAGTCTTTAAACTGCATGTAATGGTAAAGCTGATACCTTAGGCAGAAAAATAAAGTGATCTGATTTCATGTGGGTAAAAGAATATTAAATTTTGGAAGCTGCATGTGGATAATTGCCTGAGAGAAAGACGAGATCAGCAGACGGGGCAATGTCAGAAGAAGTGAAATGGCTCCAAAGTGAAAGGCTTTAAGGAACCAAAGTAAGGCAGTAGAAGAAGACAGAACAAAATTCCAGAGACACTGGTGAATAAAATTAATAGACATTGGTGAGCAAGTGAACAGCTGTTGGCAGGAAAAATATATGTTTTAGAGAATTCTTAAAATTTGAGCTTAAGCAAAGACAGAGAAAATGACAATGCACATTAAATATAGAATATTTGAGAAGACTGGGATTAATGGCAGAAGTAGCTATGCTTTAACACAGATTGATATAAAATTATGGGGAGACAGATCAATATTTCCAATAGGAAGTTTTCTCCTTCTCTGCCCCCATTCTTTCTTGTCTTTGTGTTCAATATAAATGTCATGGTTGAAGCCACAACAGTTATTAGCATCACCTAGATAGAATGAATATGATTGGAGGAAGTAAGAGAGAGCAACCAATAAATAACCTGCATTTGTATGGTAAATAGATAAACAGTTAGAAAAAGGGACAGATAAAATGATCATAAAAATAGGTAGGGAAAAATAAAGATAGATTAAAATTTAAACAAGTCAGGTCAAGAAAATTCTGTAGAGGCTGAGGAATGAAAGAAATCTTGTGCTGTGCCCTTATCAAAGATTCTGTTTAATCATTCATTTATTCAGTAAATATTTATTAAAACTCTTCTATGTACCTTGATTTGGGACACACAGTGACTACACAATATATATTACAGTGAAATAAGATTCTACTCTATCAATAAGTTCCAAGCAAAGCAGTTTGTTATGAGTAGATCCTCATGGTTGCATTGAGGCTTTATATTCCAATATCTTGTCCTTAAGAATATTTCCTTCAAAAATGCATTTCACTATATGGCATCTATCACTAACTGATCCATACCCTCTTTATAGTGAAAAAGACATGAAACCAGTGAGGATTTCTATCAAACTAGTAAATATTTGGTCATTTGAAATAATTCTGTAGAATTTTTTTAAAATCATTCCCACCACATACTCTACAACAGCTACTCATCATGACCTAAAATCCTGGATAAAATGGTAATTGTGTTAGTGAACTTTTATTTATCAACTGGAAATAAACGTTCTCCACATATTTTGACTAGTAATGTCTAAAAGCAAATGGGAAATCTAGTCATTAAAATAAAAGTCTAGGCCATATATGATCCTTCACATTCTCACTTATGGCCAAAATACTCTAAGATAAGTGACTTGATCTTTCATCAATTCCACAATAGGTAAATTAAGAATTATAATACCTTCCTTGCAGAATTATGAATTAAGAGGAAATGAATTAAATGTAAGAAATAGTTAAGAAAAAGTTTAGCAAAATACAATTTTGATAAATAGTAATTATTAAAGTAACAAAATATCTAGCAAAATACATAATATTAAAAAAGTAATAGTGTTCAATAAATCTAATCTTAAAACTGTGTTCATTAAGATGTCCTCCATTTCTTAGCATGCTAATAGCCAGTATAAATATCTTAACTAAATTTAATTTAAACAAAACCCTGACATTTATTTTTGCCTTTTTGCTGAGGGACAAAAAACAACAAACAAGCAAAAAGTTCAAAGATTCAACAAATTGAACAAATTGGCCAATCAGAATGTAACTGAATTAGGATTTACAAATTGTCTTTTCTAACTCAGAATCCTTTGCAACTGAACAGCACATGACCCAGGCTGCTTCTCCTTTAAAACTCATTACCCTCACAACTTTCTCCATCTTATGATTTCTTTCTATTCTTTTTTTTTATATCCTGGAAATTGTTACCAGGCATCCAGAAATGAAATTGATTTTCTGAAACTCCTTTAATATGTGCTCCAAATCAGTTACATGGAAGATTCACCTCAATCTCACATATGGGTCCATATTCACATATGGATATCAATGACTTTTATTATTAGATTTATTATGCTTTTATACATTTAATATCTTAAAGCATTTTTACCAAGACTAATATTTTCTCTCTTCCTGACACATTATTTATTAAATGAAAGCAGTTACTCTAAATAGTGTATCTCATGGACAGAAATAGGAAAATATTAAATCATAAAGCAATAGTTAACAATGTAAGTTTTTATACATTATCTTACTATCCAGGTGAAATACCAGTAAGATAATATCAAATCAATCAAGTGATTGACTATGACCATTTTCTACTTAAGTGCTCATTCCTCCTGTATATTAGAAAAGATAGGGAATACTAACTTCTAATTTAAATAATATCTTAGGTTCTACTAATAATTCCCTAACTGATTATTCTCTGTACTAGAGTAAATCTTCCAATGTCTTGGAGATATTGGATTCTAATGAAAGCTTATATTTGTTTTGATAAATAAAAAAAGAAAAACTAAGAAATATTTGTCTTTGATAGCTTATAATCTGTATTTCAATTGCTCTCTTAACTGTTTCTTTTATCATAAAAAAAAAAATTAGCAGTGAAATGATCCAGGCTCCATCCTTTGACTCTTTACTTGGAATTCTAAGTAAGTCTTAAGTGTCTCTTTACTTGGAATTCTCAAATTCTAAATGCCTGCAGTCAAATTTGGCAAGGCTTACATTTACTAAGTTTATCTGCTGATTTTTCTACATATTTAGCAGTGTAGCTCCATTGTAAGCTCTGGAGCTGCCCAATACCATGGGCATATTATTTGATTATACAAATTTTCTTTTACCTAAAACACTTTATTGTTGGTTCTCCAGAGTATCTTTCACTATGGCTACATCTATGTTGAATCAAATGTTACCACTCCTTCTAATACATATGCTAAACTTGAATAATAAGCAAAGAAAATGTGTACAGTGGTTAGAAGAGAATGGAGTGATGATAGAATTTTGAACTGGACATAAATTTTGAGAACATAGCATATAAAAAACACCATATTTACAGTTAGTTATGCAATCTTTTTTTTTTTTTTTCAACTTTTGTTTGTGCCTCTGTCTCTTTCTTCTGCTAGGAAGGATTACTAAATGCATAATCATCCATTAACACTCAAATATAATTCAGAAGCTAAATGTTAATAAAAATCCTCATTCACATGGATGAGTGTTTGTAAAACAAGAGAGTTTATCAGCACACAACTTTTCTTCCTATATTTTTCCCTGAGAAGAAATAAATATGCTCAAGAAGAAAATTAAAGATCCCAGAAGTAATTTAACTAATTTAGAACAAGATTAACTCTGAATTATAAGTGAAAAGCCAACCTTCCAAATTTATATCAATTACAGATGAAAAGGTTCTTTCACTATTCATCATTCCATATCAACTGGATGTGTAAATTTCCTTTCTGGGACAGGTTTTGTAAAGTGAGCAAAGTGTCCTAGGGAATGGAGGAATAGAGTGTGTTTTCTGTTAGTGCCATGATCAGTCATCACTTGGAAGAAAGGCTAGACATGAATGGTATACTGAAGAGACACTGAGGTTTGATGATGTACATTTGAAAATATCAAAACCTTTGATTTCATTAATATAGTGTTTTGACTAGTTATGGATTTCTTCGCTTAATACATTCATTTTTTTATGCTAGTGTTGATGTTTTCTATTGATTTTGCACTAAGTTGTATTATTAACATTATGAGATAACCTGTTTAAAATATAAATCTTCATACAGTGGGTTTGCTATACTTTAATAACAAAAAATCATTTGAGAATTTCTTTTTAAAAAGTATGATCTTGAGGGCCTCCCTGATGGCACAAGGAGTTGAGCACCGAACTGTGGAGCTTCTGCAGCCACTGCAGCACGAGTTCGATTCGTACCCAGGAAAGGGACCCACATGGTGCCCTGCCTCTCCTGATACTCCCCTCAGTAGTGTATTTCTGTCTATCTGCCTGTTTTGCTCCCCACTCTGCCTCTGGTGGATCCTCTTATACCCCCTCCCCTGAGTCTCCAACTTGTACTACTCCAGCTCTTGTATGCATAAATAAGTAAAATCTTTAAAAAAAAAGTATGATCTTGAAATTTTACTGAACTACTACTGGCCAATATCCTTTTTATATTTAAAATAATTCTAAAGTTTTGATTTTAAGAGTCCCTCATCAATTTCAGTCAACAGTTAATGCAAATAGAAGTATGAATTTTCTTTGTATCTAAATTCATGAATATCATGAATTCTATTCACAAAGCCCTAGGGAAAAAGAAACCTTATAAAATGGGTGACTTTCAACCCATCTAAAAAATATGCTAATTTTGTAATCTGATAAAAATGATACCTTGTAAAACAATGTAGGAGTCAGGATATGAAGAATCAATGTGTTTTGGGAACCTTAGAATAAATTATTCTCCCCTTGGGCCACCTCATGGCTTAATACCTGTGACATAAAGAATACATCTGATGGTTTACTGGAAATTACCAGCACTACTACATATTTTCTTATTCAACCATTGGAAACTGTCATATTCATTGTAGTCTTCTTTCCACATGTTCTGTGAGTCTTACCTCTTTTTATGCACTAACTGTCAGCTCTCAATTCTTAGAACCTCTTAGTAACATTGAATTTTCGACTTATCTCCACGTTGTCACTGGAATCCCATTTAAGGAAACAGATATTCAAAGATTGCATAAACAACTAAAGGTCATGGGCACAATTCGGGGCCATGACCCCCACATTTCTTACATATTCTGACCTTGTTGACCATGGTTGCAAAGGGATAGGGAGTCAATGGGACCTGTCCTGATCACAATTTGAGATAGCTTAGTGGTGATATCAGCTGGTGGAAAGAGTGGAAAAGGATTCTATTTCAAATACTGCTGACAGTTTAAAGGAAATAATCAGAATATAAAAGGTTGGATCTACTTTCATCAAACAATAGATTGTCAGAAGACAATAATGTCACTATTTTATAGATGAGACATGAAAACAAAAATTTTTGCCAATTCCTATTTCTGATGAATTATTTTAAAACCATGTCTTTGCTTTTTAGCTCTTTTTGACAAATTTTTGCTCCAAACTCTGATTATTGAAGGATAATTAGAGGTCTTCCAAGGGACTTTCCTATCAAATATTTTTATTCTATTTTATCTCTTGTAACTATGAATAATTTGACAACCAAATGGACAGTGATTTTTAGTCTTAACTTTGTAATTTGGAAAGTATAACACTGAAAAAATTTTCAAAGTCCCAATTTTACTAATAATTTTGGGGGTTAGAGTTGAATTACTAATTCAAATATATATTTTTAACAAATGAGGGAAGAGAAGCAAATGCTTATTGAGTGTCTAAGTGTCTACTATGTGTCAAGCTCTCATAATATAGAGGAATCAGTATAATACAGTGAAGACAGTAATTGTCCATTTGAGGAGTTGGAGTAGAAGAAAGTGAGTCTATGTGGATGTTATAGATATTCAAGGAGCCAGGTGCTGGGAGTGAGGCGGCATAGGACAAAGAATCTTCAGTACAGGGCCTCTCTGGTGGTGCAGCGGGTGGAGCACCACACTGTGAAGCATCTGTAGCACAGCTGTACGAATTAGATCCCTGACCAGGGAGGGGACCCACAGGGTGCAGCAGACCTCTCCTGCCTCGCCCGCTGCTCCCCTCAGCAGTGTGTTTAGGTCTGTCTGTTCTGCTCCCTGCTCTGTCTCTGGTGAATCCTCTCACCTCCCTGGACTCTGGCCTGTACCCCAGATGTTGCATGCATAAATAAATCTTTAAAAAAAAAATCTTCAGTGCATGAAGAACCTGCGAGAATCTGACAATTGTGTAAATATCTGCAAAATATCAGTAGTGCTAGGAATTAAACAAACTATTTTGGTCATACAAAGTACAGAGTACTGAGTTTTCCCATCTTGCTTTTGCCAAGATGTAGAAATGTCTGTAGACTACTACAGATGGAAAATTTAAGAAAGATGGAAGTCAAGGAGAATATATCTAACGTGTAACAGCATTGACTGTATTTTTACAGGAGAATGAGGAGGGGAAGTAGTGTTTTCCACTAGTTTCTACTTATTATGCATATATCTAAACTTGGCAAGGGATAGAAAAGCAGAGAAAACTTACATAACTTCTGTGCAGGAAGATATGGGAGGATCCTTTGAACAAGAGGGTTCTTCTTCTTCTTTTTTTTTTTTATTTATGCACACAAGAGCTGGGGTACAGGCCAGAGTCCAGGGAGGTGAGAGGATTCACCAGAGACAGAGTGGTAGCAGAACAGGCAGACCAACTGAAACACACTGCTGAAGGGAGCAGCGGGCGAGGAGGAGAGGCCCACTGTGCCATGTGGGTCCCCTCCCTGGTGGACGGCAAGGATCAAACTCGTGCTGCAGTGGCCCAGTTTGCTTCACAGTGTGTTGCTCAACCCACTGTGCCACCAGGGAAGCCCAAGAGGCTTCTTCATGAGAATTATTGTCTCCAGAGACAGAACAATTGGCCCACAAACTCTGATGATTAATACAGTCTTTAGTGATGTAGCATATTTATTGATATATTAATGCCAGGAAATAGAGAATTTTCAATGATCTCTAGAACAACAGTCTAGCTAGTTTTACAAATGTAAACTTGGAAAAAACTTCTGATTACTGCAGGACCCCTATAGTAATTCCCTTTAGCAAGTCAGATAAAGATTGTTAGTTAATTTTAGGAGTGGTCTATGCTTTACAAGGCCATGCAGAATTGCTACATGGGTGGACAGAATTACTAGAGTAGCACTAATAAAGCTAGTCGTTTTTGGTTATAGCAAAGTATTAAGTTTTGACTAATTGAAATAGCAGGTAAATGTGAGGCTTCCTATGCATAATAAAATCAAGAAATAGATCTATGGGGACAAAAAAAGAAAAGACAATATGTACTTTTTAATCTAATCCTCTCCCAACTGAACTATGAGTGTCTTGGTTTTGGGCATAGTTTTATAACATGTATTTATACCGAAGAGGTATAAATTTATACCTCAGAATAAATATTTATTCCTCAAGAAAGAAAATATGCACTTTTCATTTGTGGTCAAGGTAGGTTAGAGTAGAATTACATAGGGCATAGTTTTGTAACATATATCTGAAGAGGTATAAATTTATACCTCAGAATAAATATTTATACCTCAAGAAAGAAAATATGCACTTTTCATTTGTGGTCAAGGTAGGTTAGAGTAGAATTACATAGGAAAACATTTAATTTATTATCCAAACCAAATGTCTAGGTTTATCTAGGTCAGATGCTCAGGTTCTTCTCTAATATCTGTAGCTCCTGAAGCAAGAGTACAAACTAAAATCTGTATAAGCCACACCCATGTACTTGACATAGTTCAAGTAGAAAAATAAGCCACAAAACTATTAAATAACTTTCTGTCTTTGCAAATAAATATTTAAAACACCCAAGAAAGTTACTTTCAAAATTTGAATATCCAGAATTCTCATAATTCTTGGAATTGTGTGCAGGATCTTACAGGTAGAGGATGAACAGGCCCCTGATTGCTAGGACCTTTTCCATCTATCTCCAACATCTCTGTACCAGGATGGTTTTTCATGTGCATGTAAGTACATACTTCAGCCTGCACCTCTGAGTTCCCACCACTTCTCAGTGTATTGTACAGTCATTCAGTAACCACTCCTTAAAATAGAGGTGGGGCATAGAAGATGTATGGTCTATGATCAGAAAAGAAAACCTAGCCAAAGACTCATGGAACTCCTGGATATGTGCATAAATCATTTAGGCTGGTAACTCTGGAATTTCAGGTTCACAGGATTTGGTTAGAAGGTGAGGATTAAGTTCTTGATGAACAGGTTTTCTTGACCCAGATAAGTCAACAAATAGAAAAAAGGTCAAGCTAATGTCAGGCCAGAGTTGAGGTCTGTATAGTGCAGATATAAGAACATAGATCCTTTCTCATATAATGAGGTCAGTGGCTATAAGTGCTAAGTTGAAGCTGATGTCAAGATACAAGACACAAGCCAGTACTCTTGAGCAAACTTGGGTGTATTGTTACTCTAAATTTGTGAGGTATTCATTAGGGTGGAAACTGCCATTTGGAAAGGTCTCTTTGGTGTGTAGACCCAATTCAAGCAGGTTTCTCGAAAAAGAGCTCTTTGTATGTTCTTTCTAAGAATAGGAGTTTCTATACGAACTTACGTATGAATAGGTAACAGTTAAAAAGAGATATAGCGGGCCCTCCCTGGTGGCGCAGTGGGTTAAGCAACACACCATGAAGCAAACCGCAGCAGTTCTATCCCTGCAGCAGGCCAGGGAGGGGACCCACATGGTGTAGCAGACCTCTCCTGCCTCGCCGGCTGCTCCCCTCAGCAGTGTACTCCAGTTAATCTGCCTGTTCTGCTCCCACTCTGTCTCTGGTGAATCCTCTCACCCCCCACACCTCTGCCCTGTACCCCAGTTCTGGTATGCATAAATAAATAAATCTTTTAAAAAAATTTAAAAAAAAAAGAGATATAGCTATGTGAGCTTTCTGGACAGAGAATCACCTTTTTTTCAAATAATGCCCTTTAAAAAACCTAACTCCCTCCCTATGTGATATCAAGATTAGGACCTTTGTTTTTTTCAGCAGTTTGGATTTTCCTGATAATCTACTCTTATCCTTCCTTTTTCTTTTAGAGTTTCTTAACCATGACTTTAGGTTTCTCTTTCATCTATTGTAAAGGAATAGTGATTTTTTTGTGTGTTCCAATTAGAAAATTTATTAATGTGTAAGTCCTGTGCTTATATATACCAGATGCTTTGGAACCTAGTCTAATGAGGATTTGTCTTAAAAACTCCATGGAAACTGCTTTGTCGATGTCATTAAATGACCCTCATGTGTCCAAAAATTTTGGCAGAAGTCTCAGCAGTATGTAACAAGGCTAGCTATTCTACTTTTTGAAACAATTACTTCAATTGGTTTCTGGGTTAACACACTCATTTGGTGCCTTCTCTACCACATTGGATACCATATGGGTCTTATCCTCCTTTTAATTGGTCTTCCATATCCTAATTACTTAATATTAGGGGAAAGAACACCAGGACTCTCAGATCTGGGCCTTTTTCTCTTCTACTTACTTTTATTTTTTGAGTTAATTCAACCAATTTCAACATTTCTGGTGCTTTCGACATTTTGGCAATTCCCATGCTGATATGTAAGTCCATATTTTTCTCCTGGTCTTCAGACTCACAGCTGAGCAATCTCCTCTACAGGAGAACCTGATAGATTTCCAGTGTGACCATAACTAAACTCTTGATTTCTCCAACCAGCATTCCTTCTCTTTTATTAAATAACGAATCAGACTCCATTTTCCTTAGTGCTAAAGGAAACCAACACAACAAAAAAAATCAAATAAAAAATAAAACAAAATTGAAACCATTCTTTTCATCTATATTCAATCAGTGAGCATAAGTTTTTGACTCCAGTTCCCCTTATACCCCGAATCCTAGTAGCATTCTATTTTAAGCCATCAACATACTCTCTTGCCTGGACAATTGCAGTAGCCTCCTAGTTAGTCTCTGATTCTATCCTACTTCCACCCTCACTTATTTATTTATTTTCCACTTATCAGTAAGAAAGAATATTTGAAAATACATGTCAGATGTTAAATTGTTTCATTCCTCTTTCTCAAACCCTGTGTTTCTTCTACATAACGAAAGTAAGAATCAACACCAGGGTTTTCAAGGTACAAGATGATATAGTTAATAATGGTTTTTTTGGTCTCCTTCCTAACCCTTTTCTACCTCCATTCCACCATCTTCTTTTGATTTCTCAAAGTCTTAATCACAACCCTGCAATATAATTTGTATTTTCATAGCAATTATTAGTACTGGTAACAGTAAGACCTCCCATCCCCAACAACAGCATAGATCATTTATGTTTCTGCTCAAACATCATCCCACCAGAGAACAATTCCTGATTACCTGATTGAAAATAATACTTCTATACAGTAAAAGCCTGCCAAATAACAGGTGAAATCCTGAATAGATCTGGGATTCAGGCAAGATTTCTAATATAATTTTCAAAACAAAAATAAGAAAGAAAAATGGTAAAGATAATATCCTGGTGTTTGTGTTGAAATAAGCTTCTTTGTTGTGTGAATGCAGCTTTATGTAGCATGGAGTTGCAGCCCGAAATAGTCTGTGACTCTGAAGTGGGCAGCACTGTAGATCCACTGTGAATGCTGTAGTTCTGGCCACACACAGGCAAGTGCTGTATATACTCTGTATGGGGATGAGAACAAGATAGAGCTGACTTTCTGTAATCCTATTTATTCTGTTTGCATCCTTTTTTCTTGCACACTTTAAGCTGTGGTAAATATTTTGAATTACTTACTGTGATATTTATAGCACTTTGGGAATATAGCAAAAGTTATTTTGAGCCAAGGGAGGATTGTCTCTGAGTCAAAACTTGGGGCCTTTTGGTGTAGCCTCCAATTTCATTTTGCACTTGGCAGCAAGACTACCAGATTTAACTCAACTTTTACATTCTACATCTGCTTCTGTGAGCTATTCAATAAAATTATTTTCCTAGTTTGAACTGTAACTGTCATAGTTTCCAAGAGATATGCATATTAAAAAGGATTTAGCGGAAAGTGTGTGTTAGAAAATTAGCTAAAATCTATTGTAATATTGTAATGTATCATTTAGTTTGCAAAATCTCTGTTACTGCACTATATACTGCCATGTTCCTAGTCCATGCTTTTTGAAAAGTAGGTGTTCAATAATTTTGTCAATTTCATTTATTTAATAATCTTTTTTAAAGACATTAGTTGTAAATTGTAATCTCAGCATTCATTAATGTTGCACTTAGTTTGCCAAATAACAGAGATGAGTAAAAGAGTGAACATGGACCAGGTAGCATATGCTCTAAAGTTTCAAACTATAAATGTAAACAAGATATGAAAGGGACATATTTTTCTTATTCTAAAATGCTGTATTATAATTAATTAACCTCAAGACATAAGGCATTTCTATTTATACATCATTAATAACAACTTGAAAGGCAATAGGCAAAATAGGGCAATTAGGCGAAATAAAACTGCCAAGGTAAAGATGTGTTACTTATTGCAACACAACTTTCATATCCCCACATGATTCCTCTTTCTCTCTGCTTATGTTTCTGTCAATAAAAATTATGAAGTCTTTAATGTGGTCACACGTTTGAAAAATTGAAAGTCTCTCTTGGAATACAACCTTGTAGGTTATCTCTGTTTTGTTTTGAGGTCTTATACAAGTTGTAAAACAATGCAGTTATATCTATAGTAATGCAAATCTGTTATATGTCCAGTAGAGTGCAATGATTATTACCTTTAGAAAGAGTTCTTTCCCATTGTTTGTGAATTCACTTCAGCATTATTTATCTGCTTGTATGGGTGTGGCATTTGAGTTCTCCTTTGAGCAGTTGTATCATCTTCCTGTTCCCTCATTAAGTAAAGAGTTAAACACAATCTGAGTTGTGCTTATATTTTGTATCAGAGTCATAATGATAAGTTAAATATAATTTTTAAAAGATGAAATTTCTTTTCCTTCATTTCCTTTCTCCCATTTGTAATTTAAGTACACATTGATTTTACTAATGAAGATGAGAGAAATCCTATACATCGTCATGTTTCTGGATTCCTTCCTTTTCTTTTGGCACAAAAAGGGAATTTGCATGCATTGTAGTTTATTTAGATTTTAATGACCTTTCAGGTTTTTCTGTTAAGATGTGCAATGAGTCTACATATAAACTTCTTTGCTAGGCAAGTGTACCTCATGAATAAACTAAAGCCATACAAGTGTAGGCATGTATGGCTACATATTTTTCTTGGCTTTTGGAGTGATTACTAAGAGGTGATTAAATTGCTTGCTCTGTTTCTCTTGTTTTGTACATGTGTATGGTTTTGATTTGCTTGCAAGTGATAAGTTATTTGGCAGTGGAGCCAGTAGTGATTGCAAATTTGATTTTTTTCTCTAACTATTGGGTGATCACTACAGATAAGTTAATGGTTTATAGAGCTCTATCCGCTATTGGGGTAAGAAAAAAGTGATTATAGTTCACTAATCCTTTTTGCCTATTTTTTTAAAGTTCAAATTAAGAATTCTATACCCATTTGATTGAACAGTTCTTTGACTTTTGATCCAGTGTGTTTTTGTATTTCTATGTCTTTTGTATTTTTGAACTTTGGCTAAAATCTGTATATGTTGTATGTTTCTGAGTCTGTAAATGAGATTGGCTTTAGGTCTAGATGTGTGTGTGTCTTGTTTACTTGTCTTTCGAAGTATTAATAACATAAAATCTCTTAAATGGTTCTGTTCTAATTGGATTACAAAGATACATGTCCTTACATAAATTAAGTAGCCACAAAATAGGGAAAATTACCAGACAAAGATATTAAGCTTCTAATACTTTACATTGTTTCTCTGTCTCTGTCTCTCTCTCAATACATATATGATATTCTAATATATTCTTAATAGAAACATCTTTAGAATGTAATTTTATACTATTGTAAGTCTCTGGCATATGTCACTAGTTTAATAATTTTGATTCAGTGAACACCAACCACTGTCTATCCTCTCATTTATTAATATTAATGATAACAGAACGATATATAACTTGGATTTCTTTTTTCATAAACTTATTCAAGTTTGCCAGTGCAGTAAGCAAAAATTTATCCTACAAAATGTTTGATTATGAAAAACATACAAATGTGTTCTATTAAATCATTATACTTCGCAATTTTTTTTTTTAAGATTTTATTTATTTATGCATACAAGCACTGGGGTACAGGCCAGAGGTGTGGGGGGGTGAGAGGACTCACCACAGAGAGCGGGGAGCAGAACAGGCAGATCAA
>JAGFMF010011702.1:6331630-6528954 GCA_019455555.1 Galemys pyrenaicus | reverse complement strand
CCCCCCTGGCCGGCAGCAGGGATCGAACTCGTGCTGCAGTGGTTGCGGTCTGCTCCATAGTGCGTTGCTTAACCCACTGCGCCACCAGGGAGGCCCATACTTCGCAATTTTTACTGCAACAAGTTTTATAGCATTTGGAGACATAGTCTTAGACCTTTAAATAATTATAACCTTGGCCTGATATTAAATTAACTAATGGATAATCATGGGATATATTTTTTTCATGTGAGAAAATATTACTGAACATAATCTTAAGTTCATTTAATTCTATTTTTAGATATCATAGATATGCTTTATAATGAGTCAGGCTTATTTTGCCATTTTATAAAGATGTAAGAGATGTGTATAGCTGTAGAAGGTGTTTCATACGTATTCACAACCTTTATTTATCTGCTGAGGTTTTTGGGTATGATATAGTTCTCAATTTCTTCCATCCGTTTTCTCTGAAATAAAAGTTGGTTGGTTATTCATTTTACAAGTTTTAACTAAGAAGGATGGTTGAAACTATAGTTAGGAGCAATAGAGACTCATCCTTTTGCTTTATATTTGTTTCACGTCCAGATGAAGTCTTTCTACTTTTGGGACATGTTATAGACCCAAGGAATTATCTCTGTGGATTATAAATATTAGTACTTAACATTTTAGAAGTTAAAAGTGATAATTTCTTTAAATATTTAATTTTATCATCTGAGTATAGTAATGAAGACCACATTCCATGTTAAAATAAGTAAGAATATTGATATAAAAATGATTCTTTATTGATATACAAGTCTGTTTTAAAGAGTTTGTACAGAATACAAAAGAACATAATAGAAGACAAAAACTTGAAAAGTGAAACTCCTTTCTCTTGGTTTTTAAGATCTGACTCTTAAAAGAAACTAGGAAATGTATGTTAACAGAATTTGCTTAATTTTGATCGACTTCATACTCAGTTCTTCAATGTATTGATTAATACCCTCACCTATAATAAATTTCTCTACTTTCAGTGTAATCTTTCTAGACAGCAAAGATATTTTGTTTCAAAATAACTTTGTGTTTTATGTTGACTTTGCCTGTATCTTTGTTCAAAAACCAAATTGATCACAAAGCTTCTTCACTTATAAATAAGAAATGGTCTCTAGAAATGTGCTACTATTTTTATATTTTTAAGTGTATTATCATTTTGATAAAATATATAATCTGATATATTTTTAGGCTCCTATAACTCTTATTTCATCAAATGTCCAAATTTCCTATGATATCTTTTTAAAAAATATTTTGCCTTTCCAAAAATCATGTTCTCTCTCTAAAAATATAAAGGACATATTTTACACCTAAGATATTATCAAAATTTTTCAGATGGTGTCAAAAATCTCAAAGATTTATACTTTCACCTTAACAGAAAAGTTGTTAATAATTAGTCTTGTTTTTCAGTTTTATAACAATTTTGTGGGATGGTTGTCAAACAAATAAGAAAAGACAACCAGTCTCTCTTAGATTAAATTTCTACTGGTAAAATATGACTATGAACAGTTCATAATTTGCATGCTTTTTGGAAAGTCCCTGGAAGTTTGTCATTGTACTCAATTACCAAATATTTTAACCTTGGAGTAAAAACTGATGAAAGATCCACCAACTTGTTTTATAATTAATAGTGTTTTGACAGTGCTTTGCCTGAGATTAGACGGTGTCATCAGTCGAAATACAGCTATTATTTAAACTGTTACTTAACCTAAGATATTCTTCTTTGATGTGAATTTATATTTTCTATACCAAGAGTTCTCAATTTAAGACTTACCTGTGAAATTTTAGAAAACATTGTTATTAAGCCTTATCCCAAACTTACTGAATCTGTTTGCTTGATATTCTTGGTATAAAATGTATTTCAGGGTTGTTACAACTTATAGGTAGCAAAGAGAGCCAGTTCCTTAGATGTCAGCAATCATATCAGATGTTGGAGAAATTGAAAAGCGAGTAATTCATCCAAATTTATAGACATAGCTGGTGAAATCTGGCAGAAACTTTCTCTGGGACCTGATATTTGTCTCAAGTTGGCAAAAAACATGCTTTTAAAAATGCAATTCTAGATTTCTAAAAAATCTCCACGTAGAAGTTAAGTTCATGGCCATAGTGATTATTCAGTACTGTATGGTAACCAAATTAGATAAATTAGATGAAATGTTCCTAGGAAAATATAAACTACTAAAACTGCTCAAAGCAAATTAAGTATAGATATGTACTAATTAAAGAAATTGAATCAGTAAAAAAATTAACTCATATCCGTCGGATGCTTTCACTGCTGAGTTTCGCTGAACATTCAAAGAAGGAATATAAACAACTCAAACTATATCTTCCCCATTTTCATATAAATTTAGATGTATTAGATCATATGTATTTGTGTATGTACATCTATGTGTCCCATGTATTTTTCTCTTTATATACATAAGACACACAAGTTATTACAGCGTCTTTTCTAGTGCACCCTTATGTATTTTACATCTGTCCTAATTTTGAGATATTTTGCAAATACATAAACTGATAAAATGCCTTACTCTTGATTATCGAAATGCACATTATTCAGTGGAATACAATTGATTATTGCCCTAAAGATAGAGCTATTTTGCACCAACTTATAACGTAATTTTGGCATTTCTTAAATTCTTCTAAATTATATTTTGAATTATCCTTTGAATGGTTGTGACATGTTACTTCTCTCATGAATGTCATGAATGAATGAACTGAAAAAATTCTTTGACATGCTTTTTTTTATATTTGTGAGTCATAATTGTGCCCTCTTTTAAAATTATCTTCTAATATTTATTTTCTCTGCTCTTCAATACAGATCACACACTAGGAGAAAGAAGACACATCCCTCACATTTTGCTATTCTGTTCCCCCTTACCTTTCAGTTTTTAAAGAAACTTTTATACATTATAATGCAAATTTTTAGCTTAAAAAACCAAATTCATAAATTTAAAATGTTGATTTATGGAATGATTTAATGGTTTATCGATGTTTTTATAGAAGGTAATAAAGCCATTGAATCTAAGAATTATTTTACTAACTGGGTGCAAGAGCTATGCTTTTTAGTTACATTATTCAGAAAACTAGTAAATATGAGTGAAAAATTAAATTTAACTAATAACTTTAATATTTTCATAAAGCCAAAAAATAGGGCAATACATTAACTAGGCATAGCATGAATTGTTTTAATTGATCAGAATGTCTCATATTTTTCAGATAAAAGAAGTGGTTGCTTCTATGAGCAAATTAAAACCAATAGAAAATTAAAATTAGTTCATTTTTTACAAATTTATTAAACAATAAGTATAGCAATATAGCTGATGCTAAGTCTATACACATTGGATTACATTTGAACAAAATCTAGATTCCTGATGGATATTTAGTGGCTAAATACAGTGGATAACATAGCATATTCAAATCTTTTAAAAATTAAAATGGAATTTTCACAAGGATTTGCAGAAAATTAGCAAATCTACATTTTTTTAAAAGATAAGATTTTCTAAAGTCAGGTGTTAGATACCAAAAAGTTTGTTTTCTAACAGTATTGATTTTTGCCTTTACTTAACAAGATACAAATGAGATCTTATTTAGTATTTCATCTTTAGTGAAGTCTAATAATTAAAAATATTCCTAAAATACATAAGCACAAAACTAAGACTGCCTAGGTTAGACTAACCAAAGACTGTACAACAGATGATTTCTGGTCATAAAGGAAATATGTTCAAAACTTAACAAAAGCACATAAAAATTCACTTGAAAATGAAAATATAATTTTAATACAATGCTAGCTGTTATAATCAACATTGTCTATGAAATATATGGTTAAGACTTGACAGTTGTCTGGAAAATTATGAAATATGTGAATGTCAGCAAAGGATTTGAATTTATGTCTTTGAATAATAAATAGGTAAAAGGTGGTTGTAATAAAGGAATTTTTGTATAATTTAGGTTGTAGAAAGTCCAGAACAGCCTGCAGTCCTTTATATGACAGCTTGCTATGAAATCCATAAATTTAAAACCAACTTAAAAATCTTTACAAGTAGATATATAAATTATAAAATATAAATGTATTGACTAAGCTATTTAATATGTTAATTCTCACTAATTTATATAATTTTCCTGGACAATTTCATATGACTTCTTAACTCATCATCTTTGACTAGAAATAACCTCTAATGACTAAGTCATTAGTTTAATTCATTAGTAGATTGACCTACTGTAAAAACACACATATGATGAATGTTTCCCCAAGTTTACTAATTAAAAACACTTTTGTTTTTCAGAAATTCCAGTAGAAATGATTTTAAGGAAATGTAATCCAATTTAAATGTCAGTTTAATTTATCTGTAGGAATTTTCTTCATCTTAATTTATTTGATAAGGGATCTCCTTAGTGGTGCAAGGGGTTAAGGCACAGCACTATGAAGCTAGCCACAGCCAGGATAGCACATCCTTGGCCAGGGAGGTGACCCACATGGCACCGCAGACCTCTCCTGTTTTGCCTGCTGCTCCCCTCAGCAGCATTTTTCAGTCACTCTGCCTATTCTCTTTCCCACTCTGTCTCTGGTGAATCCTATCAGCTCGCCCACACCTCTGGCCTGTATGTCAGTTCTTGTATACATAAATAAATAAATCTTTTAAAAAAAGTATTTGGTAACCATTCTGACATTCTTAATTATATAGTCAAGCCTTTTTCTGTTTTGTGTTATCATATATAGTAGCCTTATTAAAATTTTAAAACACTGTATATAATAAATATTGTATTCCTCTAATTTTTAAAAATAAGCTGGAACATTTCCAAAATCATTTATCTTCATAGGGAAGTAGTGTTTTTAATCAGATAAAAGCCATATGAGGAGTTTATTGACATTTATTACAGTAGGAGTCATTTAAACTTTCTGAATTAGAATATAAGTTCATTGTCAAACCTACCTATTATTAAGGTATGAGTCACCTAAGCTATATATTCAATAAAACAATGGCCTTGAGTTTTTAAATAAATATTTCATATCTCCTCATAGATATTTCTGTTCTCTTATTTCTCAAGTTTCTGATGCTGGCATCTGGTTGTCTTTAAAATATTTATCAAATATAAAATTCCAGACTCTTACTTCATTATAAAATTGGCCCAAACACAATATCAGACAGTTACATGCATGCATTGTTACATTGTGTATTTGTGGTTTTTTTTTTTTTTTTTAAGTTTACCTAGATTGCATGGATTTGATTTGAGACTATAAAATAGAATAACAGTATTTACAAGCTCATTTTTCACAATACTTTTTTACACGAAAATAAGAAATCCTTCATTGATTTCCTTCATGTAAAATAATTGCTAATTTGTCTACACAGTAGAAATGGAAGGGACAAAGATTCTATTTACAGATACAGGGAAACTGATTCCTCCTATTTGTGTAGTAAGATAGAAAAATAGATGACAAGATGTCTGTGTTATTAATCAAGATGTCTCCCTAATGATACTAAAGTAGAATTGCATATCATACATACTATTCATCATTTCAAAAATCGCTAAATATAACTATGATGTATCAGCAAATGAGTAGTTAATAGGTATTCTTCTAAGTGTTTTTTTCTTGGGGGAAACAAGAATGAGCCAGCAAAAATAACTCTATCTATTTTGTCCATTTAGAAGGGTAAATACCAAAAGGACTATGATAATTTTGGGGGGTAAAAAGGTCAAGCAAATTTCCCCCCCACGTCAGTAGGTCTAGCTAGATCTCTTTGGGCAACTTGAGGAGCAGAATCTTGCCCAATATGTATATAAATCTTTACAGTCTTTTGTGAATTCAAGTCATGGCTGGAAGTGGCTCATACTGACCTAGAGGTGTTGATCGTGATTATTTTTTAATTCCTCATTCAGTGATGTCAAGTTGATAACTTGAAATCAGCCAAGGTGGTAGCATTTACACCACAGAAACTGACGAACAATACAAATGGATATTTTCCATTGTAGAATTGGTTGTTAAGCACTTGTCAACACTATATGAGTTCGTTTGAGAGTTTTCCTTGTAGCGTTCAAGAAATGCATTTAATACTGAAATCTTCTGACTGTGAAGTCATGTATCCAAGTCTTTGAGTTAGAAGTGGCAAAACAGTTAATCAGTGAACCCTCTTTTATAAATCATATAACTTTTCTGGCTTTAAGACAATATTTTCAACATCATGGATGAATTTTCCATTTAAGTGTTCACTAGGAAAGTCATGACTATAACCTGTACCATCACTGATTGTTGACACTGTGTAAGATGTGCTGCGAAGAGCCTCTGAGTGGGAAAAGCTGTTTCCAAATTGGATTCTGTATTGATTCCAGTTTCTTCTCAGGATTGCTTGAACCTATCAATTGAAAAGGAAAAAAGGACGAAAACAGTCCATTAATTGAGATGAGGATATTATGTTTAATAGTACCATAAAAATAATTTATGTAGAGAATATTTTATAAAATGCTGTTAACTAATGCATAATGCTTTGTTTTCTTAGCTAAAAAATTAAATAGGGAAAACCATCTTTACCTCATGAAAATCACCTACTTCTTCTTTACTTTTGGAATCCAGGAGTATTTTTCTTTCCATGACTTAGTTTTTTAAAATTTTTATTTATTTTTGTGAAGAGCTAGGGTGCAGGCCAGAGATGTGGGGGTTAGAAGATTCACCCAAGACAGAGTGGGGAGCAGAACAGATGGACTGACTGAACTATTCTGCTAAGGGGAGCAGCAGATGAGACATAGCTCCCTGGCTAGGGATCAAACTCAGGCCTTCTTGGTGATATGCTGAGATGTAACCCTTATGCCACCAGGGAGGCCCTCCGTGCCTTAGTTTGAAGATTTAAAAATGCATGTCAATATCTAATTGTCAAATACTTAATCCAGAACCTTACCTACAAAATTTATTTAGCTATATATTAATATCTTTACTAAAGAAAGTGAAGATAATTAATGAATGTTTACAAAAAAAGAAGAAAAAAAAGTTAGGGATTAAAAGACTATATAACTCATCACCATCATCATAGCAGCAGCAACTTTTTATTGAGTGACTTATATAAGCTAAAATTGTGCTACATTCTGGGAAATAGAAGAGCATAACCTTTGTTTGCATGAATTTACTACCCAGATTAAACAAATGGAAAACTTAATGAGAACAATAATGTTAGGTTTTTCACCACTCTGCATTTTTTTTCCCTTGGACCTCCTCTGCTTAATGAATTTGAAGTTCATTATTTCCTTTCTCTGGGACTAGAGACCAGGGTTATGTTGCCTATATATAGTTACTGATTTTCATTTATATAAAACTCTAAGGTAATTTTCCTCATAGTGTGTCAATAAATGCAAAAAAAATATTCATATACATCTCCAACTTGACTACTTAATATTTCTGGGTGTCTGATGAGTAAGCAGACTGGTTTGGAGCAATCTGCTCTAGGTTATGAATGTATTAAGCACATCAGTATTCCTGATCTATATCTTTCCAAAGCATGTAGTTCAAAGCTTTGAACTGTCTTCTCCACTCTGCACATCTCCACTCCACTCTCATGCTCTTTGACCTTTTGGTTGCTTTCCAAAGAAGGGTAAGCATCTAAAGGCAATTTTTCAGTAATTCCCGTACTACTAACATATCCATGTAATACTTAACTTTCTACTACTGATTACACAGAATTCTTCACCTTTTTTCTTAGTGTAATAATATATAGAAATCAATATTAAACATCATGGGTAGAAATTAATATTAAACTTGATTCAGTCACCCATGAAAGGGAAGATAACCAGGTGTTATTAAAACTTAGGAAAATATCTTTCATTGTTTTGCATGAGTATTACATAAATAGTGAGGCCAACTGTTTAGAATATTTTCAGTAATATTACAACCTTATATACCTGCAAGTTTTTGGTAAGGAAACAATGCTAAACACCTCAACCCAAATCAGTTAAAAGATACACAATAGAGCTACATATAAAAAAAAAAAAAAAAACCTACCTAGTTCTCATTATAGAATGTGAATTCAGTTATTTAAAATTTTTTTCACTTTATAAAAATATCTACTCTCAGTTGTTAATTATATCCATGTGACTAGGGAGGGGCCTTCTGATGAGTAAAGTTTCCAGCTTATGTTAACATGCATATTTTCGTATGAGTAGATAAGGGATAGTATAAAAATGACCTGAGCACTCATCAAGCCACA
This sequence comes from Galemys pyrenaicus, assembly GCA_019455555.1. Classification (NCBI taxonomy): domain Eukaryota; kingdom Metazoa; phylum Chordata; class Mammalia; order Eulipotyphla; family Talpidae; genus Galemys; species Galemys pyrenaicus. The sequence continues at coordinate 6,520,759 of JAGFMF010011702.1, read as the reverse complement.
GTTACTTAACTAGTGAGAAATGCAAATAGAAAGAGTTTGGCTTAAAATTAAAATAAATAAAATGTGAGGTTAAATAAATAGAAATATTAAGCTAAAGGCAAGTTGTTTGATGTAATGTAGAAAGCAAGAAGGAAACTTAGTCTGAGCAGAAGATTTTTAAGAAGTACATGAAATAGTTGGAAACACAGAAAATTAATTTGGCAACTTTCTTCATCTTAAGAGAGTGGGAAAAACTAAGAGCCAAAGAGACCAAAAGGAGGGATCATTGTATTTCTTAACATGGGAAGTGAATCATACAAAAACAAGGATTCTATCTTGAGAGATTGAAAAATAGGGATGAATATTGGAGATATGAAGAGATGAAGGATTTGGCAATGACTTGGATCAAAGATTTTGTATTATTATAATTTGCCTCTGCCAAAATTTTCTCAGTTTTAGGATATGGCAGAAGATCAAAGTCTGTGTTTCTTTTTCTTACACAGATAAAGAAGAGTACTACACTTTTGCTTAGCTAATCCTTGGGCACTCTTTCTAAGTAGAGGGCCAATTTGAGATCTTAGTCCAATATGATTAGTGTTTCCACTTGCACATGTATTTTTCTTTTTTGAAAAAGAGTGATTTCACAAATAGAATCAGAATCTATAGTGTACTGTCTCTATCAAAGACTGCACAATCTTTACATTTCTTGCTTCTATTAATCCTTGAGTCTTGTGTAAAGAACTTGCTTTTATTTCCCTTGAATACAAGTAAACAATGAAATTCTGAGATTCTGGGAGTTTCATAACATTTTCTAGGAGTTTTGCTTCCAGGGGAAAAGTGGCATCTTTGGAATTTAAATGTATTGCCATGTCAATGCCTTAGTTTAACACTCTCTCTTATCACAAAATAGTTTGCTAGTGATAAAGTTTTGTATACTGAAAAAATTGCCTTTATAAAAATCCAATCTCCTTCTACAGATGCAGAAGTGTACTATTCATACTGATACTTGTTCTTAAGAATGTTGTCCATCTATATTTAATTACAAAATTCTATACAGACTGTATTTAGGATTTTCTAACTCAGTTATGATAATGATGAGTCCTTGGTGGTACATACTAAATGCTATTGAGTGTTATCAAAACAAATGATTTATCAACTATTCCTAATTATGATCTGTCTGTACTTCTCATTGACATTTGGGAAATGGCCACTCTTGTCCTTCCAACAGAAGAATCATAAAAGTACTACTTAAAAAAATAAAAAAAATTCTGGTGACATGTGACAGTTCTATGTCCTATTATAAATGAATACATATAAGATCCACATTTTAAAGCTAAATATATTTATATTTTAATTAAAAATTAAACATGAAATTTTAATATATGTTATGAGAAAAAGTAAAATGTTATTCAAAAAGGGAAAGCAACATTTTATAATTCTTCATGGCATGTATAAGATTTTCATATTGACTTGTTTAATACGAATGGTTCTTATAAAGTTATATCAACTGGTTCCAGATTCTGCCCATCTGAAACTCTGCGATATGCTTTGCTGTTACCAAGTGTCCCAACTCATTCAGTTTCTGTCAGTATTTCTAAACTTTGTTGAATTTTGCCAAAAGCTTCGAATAGGTTAACATATATCAAGTGTATTAAAAACATATAAAGAGCTAAATCAAGGTAGCTCAAAACATTGAGCTATATAGCACTGTTCATATGTAGAAGAAATAGATACCAGTTTCTGAAATGCCTGAAACTTTCTAATTAGGAAAGTGTTGGTTAAAAATCATGAAATAGTTAAAAGCACATTGTCATGTTATGAGCTAGAACATTTTATTTTCCTGACCCACTGTATGTACACCCTGTAAAACAGAGAGTTTATTCCAGTTATATCCTTTACTATCCACCATAAAACTGTTTATAAAGAACACATCATAGATTAGAATCCTTCACCCCCTGGCAAAAAATCCCCACAAAATTCAGAAAGGGTGAAAATGAGCCAACTATATTTTGTACAGAGTGTATGTGCTTTGAGGTAAAGGATTATCTGGCTCTGTACCTAGGATAAAGTCCAAAAATAAAGGGATTATTCAAAAATTATATCAAAAGACTAGCTGATAATGGAATATTTTGATGTGTTACTGAATTTGCTCTATCCTTGAATTCCAATATCATCTGGACTTTTGGTTGGAAAGGTGGATCTAAGAAAAGAGATTCTGTGTAATTTCTTCCTGATGGAGATGGAATTTGAAACAGTTATCCCTTAGGAATTTATACTTCTGTCTCATTTCTTAAAGGAAAAGCCATATAGAAAATACAAAATAGTAAAAGGGAGAATAAAATGAAGCACCATACCTCTCCATTAAAGAAGCAGAAAATTGTAGAAACCAAAAGACCCTGTAAAAGAAAAATAGATTTATCTAATTCCAAGTGAGAAGATCCACTATTTATAAACAACTTGCTACATAGGTAGTCAAAAATAAAACCAAAGCTGTATATATCTTTAATGCCCAAATTTGCAAGCTTCCTTCCTAGTGCATGAAAACCATACCTGATAGTGCATGAGGATGTGCATGATGTAGTCATACACCTCCTCTGCAATCCTTCCTTCAGGTCGCCAAGGAATAAGCACAAATTCAATGCCCAGTAATGGCACCAGGATAAGCGTAGCTCTTACAGCTTTCATGTAGAGATTGGATTCTGCTTGGTGAGTAACTTTTAATTTGGTGATGAGAACACGTACAATATTTAATAGGAAGAAAAGATTCACCTATAAGAAAGAAAGGACATATGAAAATTATTTCATATTTAAGTAAAGAACTGTTATTGGGGGCCTCCCTGGTGGCGTAGTGGGTTAAGCAACGCATTATGAAGCAAACTGCAGCCACTGCAGCACGGGTTCGATCCCTGCTGCCACCGGGAGGTGATCCACATGGCTCAGCAGACCTCTCCTGCCTCGCCAGCTGCTCCCCTCAGCAGTGTGTTTTAGTCAGTCTGCCTGTTCTGCTCCCCACTCTGTCTCTGCTGAATCCTCTCACTGCCCTGGACTCTGGACTTGTACCCCAGCTCTTTTATGTATAAATAAATAAATCTTTAAAAAAAAAAAGAACCATTATTGAGAGACCTTTAATTAAGAAAATCTGAATATTTTATCATATACTGGATATTTTATATTGAATGAATATTTGTGTAAGCTTAAATTGTATTTCTGGAATTATGATTGAATAATTTGATAAATACATCAATTTTATTCTATTTAAGTATAGAAAAGAAAATTATGGTGGAATTACTGTGGAATATAGTCAACTGAATGTTAGTTTCAGCTCATATCATTCATTTTTAAAAAATTATGCCATGTTCACCAAACAAAAGCTTTGCATATTTTCAAGCTCAAAGAAGAAAAGAATTGTTTGTAACAAATGTTGACATTGGAAGTGTCTCCTTTGTATATCCACACAACATACTTGTAAATTTATTATGCAATATAACCATTTTCTCCTATTTTGTATATCTTTCCTGTTTCTTTTTATAGTACTATTCCTCATAATTTTCTCAGATAATACTGTAATCCACTTTATCCTTATGAGGAGACTGAATCACATATTTGAACCAATTGATATTCTATTCAGGTCATCTGAGAAATGAAATAATTTTGATGCCTCACAGGGTCTTTTGTTAGTTGCTTTCTCTAAGTGCATTGACTGTGTGATAACAGTTTTCCCAAACAGAAAACATTCTCTGAATGGGAGACCCAAACCTCAAAAATGTAGTGTAGATAACTGTCTCAGGAAACAGTTCTGCTGAAATACTCATTTCTTTCTTTCTCCCTCTGTTTACTACTTTCTTATTGTTACGCAAGTCATTATCTTTCATAGTTGTCACTTTTTCTATGTCCATTCTTTATACCTTCCAGCATATTATGGACATTAACAGAGGAGCCATTCAGCAGCTAAATGGCATTTTCCCCCCTTCTTTTCCTATCCTAAATTCAGTATGTTTGCTTTATTTAATAATCAAAAATTTAAACTCTAAGTTAATATATAATCTTTATCTACACTTTAATAAATTATGAAACTTATGCTAGTATTTCATTTTAATACAGAAAAAAATTCACAAATATCATACATTTGTTGATTTAGGCATTTGTTATAAAGACATAGATACTCCACTACTATTCATAGAGAATTCAATGGAGTATATACTTCAGAAATACACAGTTTATTATAATCCTGATGGAAATACATCTATGTAAAGTAACATGTTACAGACACAGGAATGTCTGTGCTAGACAAAAACAGAATAAGCTATTTCAACAGGTGTAAGCATGAAATGTGACAAATCAACACATCAGCTGTTATTCTACCACACATACTCCCATATTCCCTTGCTCAGCATTCATGGGTTTGTGCTATTTTAAAGTTTGTACTAAATGGAAACTACACAGTCTATAGAAGGAAAGAGAATGACCTTTTATCTGTTTGTATATTTGAAACATAAGGTACACTATAATCCTAGTATGAAAAAAATCATAAAAATAGAAGTGTTGTAATTTAGATCACCACTATATGAAAACATTAAATGCAAAGTTCTTCTTAACTGGCAAGCAAATCTCATTTAAAACATCCAACTAGAATCTTAAACTCCTATATTTTCTGCAACTAAATTTAAATAAAAATAGAATAACAATTTTAATCAAATGAATCTATCTGAATAACATCTATCTTCTTGCAGTAGTTAAGGAGAAATGAAAAAAAAATATTTCAACTCTAAAAGCTATAAAGTTCATAAATCTGTTAGGCACAACAATACATTTTAATATCAAGATTCTCCCCTAGGATCATGAAAAAAGCAATGTGAACCAAAACAGTGGCAGTAGAAGGATTCCTGGAAACCCTCTACACCAGAACAGCCAGCAATCACTTGCACTAAAGTGATTTCAATGTCTCACTAAGCTCAAGTAAAATACACCCCTCCTTAACTTCCCTGTAGCAAGACCTCAGAAATACTGTAGCGATTTGAATACATGTAAGCCTGCTTGAGGGGAAATGTGACAGAGGAAAGAAGCTGATTGCTATTGAAATATTTATAAAATTTGTGCAAAAGCATGTGAGCATATAAACAACTGCTAGAGCCTCTCCCAACACCATGGAATTGGCCAAGACTAGTGAGGAGTCCTAGAGCTTAAATAAGAAATCACAATACATCCTTGTAGAAAAATAAGCTTCTGAACCTTTTTCAGGTCATCAAATTGGAAAAGTTTTATACAAATAGTGTGGATTTTTGCTTCCTTTCTCAGTGAGCAGTAGGAATGGACTGTATTCCTTTATGATATTTTACCCTAATTGTACCATTAACTCTTTCCTGCCAGAGTTGATGTGAACAGGCTATTCCAAGGTTTGTATTAGTTGCTGTTACATTTTTTCCAATTGTTCCGTTGCCTTTACTCATTTCTTGAACCACTCTGACATTGATGTTTGAATCAAATTCCTTTCTGCAGAGTCATATTTCTTGTGATAAAATTTTGCCTTGTATTTTTTTTTTTTTGTAAGCTACTTGGTGGCCCAAAGACTGTATCTTGATCTCTTTGTGCTCTCCTCAGAACAGATTTGTGATATGATGTAGAAATTACAAGTGTAGAATATTTTTATAGCATTTTTTCAAGACTGGTATATTGTAGCTATTGTGTTAATTGTGTAACAGGATATACCTCATTTAATGCTTACAGAATACCATGGAATTCTTATTATTCCATAGTCACAAATGAGAAAAAAAAGGCACAAAAAGTTTTAAAGTAATACCAAACAGATCTTTCCCTAAGATACACAGGTAGCAGTGGTAAGCTAGTTTAAATCCTGGCACTTAGAAGACAAACCATACAAAACAAGACCACTTACAGATTAAACAGTGTGTCACACATTTCACCACTAGACTTGGGCCAAAGAGAAAGAAATGCTCTTACCTTTGAAATTTACACTAGTATCTATATGGAGGTATATTTAAATTTCCATAGAATATATATTAAATTCCATGTGTTGCTATTTTTAACTTGCTATCTCAAATTTGTGGCCAGGCACAAATCAGAAATTTGATACTTGCTATGTGCTTTATACACACCAGACTAAATATTTTTTTACATTTTTAATTCATTTAACTCCTTGGTAAAAAAATAAAATAAAAATCCCCTTTTTTATATTCTGTATTTTATAAATGAGTAACCTGAGGCACTGGAGTTGCACAGCAAATAAGAAGTGGGATGAAAGTTCAAACTCAGGAAGTAACCTTCAGAATTTATTCTCTTAACTATGACACTTTTGAGAGTGACTTAATAATATATCTGAGGATCTGAGGGTGTACTGAACAGTGTTCTAACATAACTATACAATAAATCAAAGTTAGCATACACAATCAAATGATAGGAGGAAAAATTGCCAAAAAGAAGAGTAAAAATAAGGTTCAGGTAACTTTGAATTTTGGTTGAGAAGCATTCCACCTTTTTCTTTTTATATGTAATTTAATATCAGCTACAATTACAATCTTAGATACTTTAATAAAATTCTATTCTCATGTTCTATGAGAGAAAGCATGTTAATTTGACTTTATTTACCCTTTCAAATGATGAAATCAAAGTATTTAATATGGGGCCTCCCCTGTTGGCGCAGTGGGTTAAGCAACGCACTACGAGGCAAATCGCAGCCACTGCAGCACAAGTTCGATCCCTGCTGCCGGCCAGGGTGGGGACCCACATGGTGCGGCAGACCTCTCCTGCTGTGCCCGCTGCTCCCCTCAGCAGTGTACTTCCGTTGATCTGCCTATTCTGCTCCCCGCTCTGTCTGTGGTGAATCCTCTCACCTGCCCCCCACACCTCTGGCCTGTACCCCAGTGCTTGTATGCGTAAATAAATCAATCTTTAAAAAAAAAGAAAAAGTATTTAATATGACTACAATTGCCCTGCAATTGCACTTAAAATTGCCTAACTGGTGCACTTGTATTAAGTGGTGACCTTTATAATAATAAGCACCATTTTAAGAAACTATTTTTCCAAATAAAAGTCTTTTTTTTAATTGTTGAAATACTACTTTATCGGTGACTAGTCATGTGTATTTTTTTCAGTTTTGCATGCTACTTACTAGATCCATACTCTTGTTTGCTCTCTGCCCCAGACATTCTGACCTACAAGACATTCTTGCCTCTAACATTTGCTGTATGTGGCCAATGGGAAAAAGCAAGACATCAGAAAATGGGAAGGATGAGAAGTTTTCTTTCTCTTTGTTCTTCCCTGCTAGTCTGTGGTTTGGGCAGTGGCTTGTGTTCCTTCACTCCAGACTCCTGTTGGATAACCATTCCAATTGTCACTCAGTCCCAGCAACATTGTCCTCTTCCCACTTTTGGATCTAGCCATGGTAACACCTTGCTACTGTTGGTCCCTGGTACCTTGCCATCCCTTGTGAATTAATATCTTTGTTCTTCCTGACAACATCTCAAATGTAACACTGGCATTAAACCCTTTTCAGTTACATACTGTGAGTACATTATCATTTGTATTCACAAATGATCCCCCTTAGGGGATAACCCAAGCCAGATGATTCATGAAATAAAGCTGAAATATGAAGTGATAATTAAGAATTAATTACATACCAATAGAGCTGCACAAATTGGGCCATGGATAATATAGAGGAGGTGGGTATCAGAACTGATCCAGCAGCTAGGGGAAGAAAAAACAAAGCCATTAATGGTTTTGTTTTATTTAATTCAAATCAAAATCTGCAAGAGAGGTTATCTTACTTGTCATTGTAGTACAAACATCTGGCAATGGCATGTATACAAGCAGGAATCAGTGGAAATCCTGTAAATATCAAAGACACAGAAAATAAATAGATGATCTTTTCTATAAATGTAAAATATGTCATGAAATATGAAATTCACAGATGCTCTTGGAGCAAAAATAACTGGTCATTATATATTTACTAAATAAAAACTTTATAGTCAGACAGTGAATATGGTAGACTATTGGGTATTTATAGTTTCAGGTTTGTGTTGTCTGTGTATATATGTTTTCTCCTAGTCTAAGTCTAATACACCTTTGAATTAGTTACTTTGGAGCCTAAGTTCATAAATGTGCTAGCTAACCCTAAGACTTAGAAAAAAATCAGGAATCATACATTGTGAAGTAGGATTGACCAATATTCTGTAGATGATCACAAAGTTGAGACAGACTATATGAAAAAGAGAAGGGAGAGAGTATTTTATGCATCAGAGATATTGCATGGTTTGAGCATTCTCAATAAGATCTTTCAAACAGGAAATGAAAAATGTTCCTAAGCTATTAAATGTATTAAAAAATATGTGTGTGTATACATACCTCTACAAAGCTTTGTTTATTGTCCAAATGGGTACAAAGACAAGTATAACTTCAGTTACATTTCTGAAAACTAGTATTGAACTCATTTTTAGCATTTTATATTTTGCATTATTCCAGTTATGTTTTTAAATGTGGGAGAAGCACATCAATGTATGCTTATGGAAAAAAATAGGTCTTTTGAATGACTTTATTCAATTACTGATCTATACCAGATTATGATAAAATAATAATATTTTAAAATACTTTTCAGAACGAAACGTCAAAGCTGGTTAAGCCAATGCCCTAATTTTTCACATGAACAAAAAGAAAATTCTGAATAGTGCAAAGACTATACCCCTAATTCATGATTCTAACTGCACTGCTCTACTCCCTACATAGTCGGCCAAGACATACATTGGTAAATTTAAACAGAAAGAAAAATTTAAATTAAGAATTTAAGAAATTTAAGTAGAAAGTAATAACTGCATTATTAATTGACCTGTGATTACTGAGAACAATGAGTCAGTGATACCTGGTTTCAACTTAGAGCAATAAGGAGAGATTAATTACCTGATACTATTTTTAAATGATTAATAATAAGTATATTTTATTACAAAGCAACTCTGAATCCTCCAAAAGCTTTCTACTAGGATGAATCAGTAGGCATGAGTAATGAAAGGCACTTACCCCATCCAAGAAAGTAATACCACATCAAGTGTTGCTTCTCTGCAAACACAGCCACCACAATGAGCGTGTGCAGGTAAATGCCTTCACATAGCATCCAAAAGTAGTTACAGCCCATCAGGTAAAGATGAACGAACTGTGATACTTTACAACTAACCTGTGGGACAAAGAGAAAATAATCATATTTAGTCATGTATAAATTCACATGTAAAACTATAGTCTAGTTTAGATCATATATATAAACCTGGAATTTTTTCTCTACCAAAAATTGTACACAGTTAATTTCAGATTCATAAAGTACCATAAAAGAATATATTCATTCTCATCTAATGTTGCTTCAAAAGATTTTAGCCATGGGATCCAAAGATTTATAATGGCAACCCTGCTGGGAAATGTGTAAATTCATTTTATACTGTATTTAGTGATTGTGTATTTTCTTAATGTGCTTCAGTTATCATGAAAGTATAGAGTAAAAGAATCACATGTGAATGATTTTACAACTATTCTTATCTATTTTAAATATGTTGTATTGAATTTGACTGTTGTGTTCTGTTGGAAAAAATATCAATATTATTTTAATAATTTCAAAATTCACAAGTATCAAATGCTTGGAAAGTCTTGCTTTTACATGCTACCAGTTCAAATGCTTATTAAATAATAATCTAAAAAATCCACTTTTGATTTTATTCAAATATGGGGTTCGAGGGTTCATATGGGTAAAAAAGAAAAATATTATGGTTTTCCTTACTCTTTTCCAGTGTTATATACTTTCTCTTCTCTATTTTTAAAGGGACAGGAAAAAGAGGTTCAAATATAGAGTAAAGAAAACACAAGGTAGGGGCCTCCCTGGTGGCGCAGTGGGTTAAGCAACACACAGTGAAGCAAACCAACCGCAGCCATTTCATTGCCACAGGAGTTTGATCCCTGCCGCCAGCAAGGGAGGGGACCCACATGGCGCAGCAGACCTCTCCTGCCTCGGCTCGCCCGCTGCTGCCCTGGGCAGTGTGTTTCAGTCAATCTGCCTGTTCTGCTCCCCACACTGTCTGCTGAGTCCTCTCACCTCCTGCGACTCTGGCCTGTACCCTAGCTCTTGTATCCATAAAAAAATCTTTAAAAAACCCACAAAAACCAAAAACAAAAAAACAAGATAGTAAGAAATATACTGCACTATCTTAATAAGGAGAACAAAATTCAAAACTTTGAAACATGGCTAATTACACTTTCCAGTTCTGATTTCTAATCTGGAACTCAGTAAATATTTCTGGCAATTTATCATTATATATTCTTCAGGTAAAAATATTGGAAGTTAAATGCACTGAAAGATAAATATTGGATTATCACAGAATAAGAATAATAAAATTTTCATAAACTAGCTTAAATTATATTTAAGGTTATTAAAAAATTTTAAAACAATTCTGAGATGTGTTATCAGTCATATATTCTATAGCTAAAAAGCTGAGTATGGGAGACATAAAATGATTGTTAATATTCTTAAAACAACAATCAAATCAACACCCAGAATACAAGTCTTCCAAAGCCATTTTGTTTTTACTGACCATGCACAACGCCTTCTGGCTGAAAGGGATTTATAAGACATATTCTTTAAGCCACAGAATGCATGGCATTACATTTTAAATGGCATACCTTGCTATCACACACATATTAACATAGTCCTCTAAAAAGTAAAAATGACTTATTTGCCTATGTTACATAAAAATGACAGAATAGCTTCAAATAAGGATATATATGGTATTAGAAATTTATATCTAAATGGATTTCTAGTGCCTGGTTTCATTAATTTGTAAACTATTATGATAAAAAGAACTTAAAGCATGCTTCAAAATATTTTCAAGCAGAGCAATAGTGATATAAACAGACAATAAAATTGCCAAGAATAAAATAACTATTAGTTTATGATTTCTGTGGTAAACATGAATTACTTGCACATAAATATAGGACTTAAAATCTCTTGACCTTTTTTCACAAAACTCTAAATATCCTTGTTCCAGAGAAATTCATTCTAAACTGGCAGGACATTAGCCAGATTTTTATACTGCTAATTATACCCCAGTGTATTTCCTCACCCAGTGACTTTAGAGTGGATCATATATAACATTGAGCAATCCGGATGCACATGTGCAAACAATGCAGGGAATTTTAGAATTTTGGAAATTACCCTACAAACACACATAAAATACACAAGGGTATTGTTTATTGAACCACTGAAAATTCTTTCCTTTCCCTGATTCTAGTAATAAGATAATTCAAATTGTTTTACAAAACCACTTTAGATATATACATATATATATTTCCATTCACAGATTTCATATCCAAAGTTTAGTATAGATATTACAAACATTATGATAGCAAATGATTTTAAAAATTTGAAAATATACTTGCTATATATGCAGATATTTAAAAGAAAGTTTACTTTTGCCTATAGCTTTTAATAAAACATGTACACTTGTGTAAGTACAATTTAGCCTGTTTTAAAAGTAGAACTTTTATTTTTTTAAGATTTATTTGATGCATACAAGAACTGGGGTACAGGCCAGAGGTGTGGGTGGTGAGAGGAGTAACCAGAGACAGAGTTGGGGGCCGAACAGGCAGAGGAACTGAAATACACTGCTGAGGGGAGCAGTGGGCAAGACAGGAGAGGGAGGTCTGTCTTGCCAAAAATAAAACTTTCATGCTATGGCTGTCTCATCTTATTTTTGTTATCTTAAAAATTATGCTTCCAAAAGATTTACAAGCAATGTAAATGTTTACTGAAACAGTGAGGACTTGATAAGCTCCTTTAAAAATTCTATATTAATGAAGTTTAAAAATTTTATGTATAAATATAAATAATTGAAATAAGAGTTGACTTCCTTATTTGTATATTTAATCTTTATAAGTTGGGAATATTGAGAAATATTTACCTTTACATATTGACTTATTTACTTATACATGTTGGAGTATAGACTGTCCATAGACAATCTTCCTTCATTATACCATATAGATTGTTTTGTTTACATAACCTATATATGGGGTTGATGCACTTTTTTTCAGGATCAGAATTTAAATAGCTCACCACACATACACACTCTCACTCTCTCTCTCTCTCTCTCTCTCTCTCTCTCTCTCTCTCTCTCTCTCTCTCTCCTATGTCTGGCCCACTAACTCCTTGAACATAAGCACATAACCACCTTTTACTTACTGGATTAGTAGCCACTAAAGCCTGGTTGTTGGCCACTGCAGTGAGATGAATGATTGTCACAATAGAATTACAAACAAAAGAGAAGAACAGGTTTTTGTGCAAGGTAATCCTTTGGCAACTTAGGCTCCTAAAAGGCAAGAAAAGTCAAAAAATGTTTCCATGTTAATTATTGTTAGAACTAATTCATAGCAGTTGCTCTAAATTTGAAAAAGTTTTCTATTCTTCCCAAGATTAACTGTTGATTAAATATTGATTAGGTAAAGCAAAAAATTCCTTAAAACATAGAGTTTTATGTTTTGCTTCTGTATAGGTAGACATATTTTGGGATAGGAAATATATCTTTTAAAGGCTTTTACAATTCTTCAGTCTATCTCTCAGTATTATTAATGTTTTAATTAATTCTAAAAATTCAGAAACAGATAAGTGATAAAAAAAACTCATGTTAAATTTAGTGTGTTTTGAATTTGAATGTCAGATTTTCCATAGAAAATTTTTCATTTTATAACCTGTGTATGGTGGTGCATTTTTTTCAGATCAGAATTTAAATAACTTAGCCACCATTTGGGAAGAAGGAAAAAACAATGAACACATTTATATATATAAGTCCATTGATTAAGAAGTATAAATTAAAAAAAAAACTTCATTATTTTCAAATTATGACCAAAAGACTAGGAGGATTTGCTTAGAATGGAAATCAGAAATACTTGCAAAGACTATACTGGAATAAAGCAACACAGACATTAAAGAAGACTTTCAAATCACAACATATGACAGAGGAGCTAACAGATATGAACCAAGGACCATAATACAAACGGCAATATATTATAAATGTTGGTATTTATAATATACATTATAAGATCAGAATTATGTAAAATAAAATGCTAATTGTAGTTAAGGTGGAAACAGTTCATTTTTCTCTGGATTATCTTTATTTCTCTCCCTTTTCAATCTAGCTTGAAAGTTCAGGTGTTACAAATAAGCTACTGTTACTTATTTTCTCCTGTATATGATTATTTGAATAGAGGCATAAAATATGGTTTCTCATTTTCTTACTAAGTGATTAAAGTATATACTATATTTCTCTCTTTTAGAAGCAAACAATGCCAATTGTGGGCAAAATTTTTAAATGATAGAGTAAAATCCTATTATAAATAAACTTTCTCCAAACTCAAGCAAATACTTAAGAGAACACATAAAATCATTTTAATACAGAAATGTCAGTTTATTTTGAGTATTTTACAAAATTATTCAAATAATATGGTCAACACAGATAAATTAAACCCCATATAATTCAAACCGAATACTTCTGCTTTGGGAATTCTGATATTCAGTTGAACTTTCAAATTATAGTGAACTGAATCATAGCCAAGTCGTTTTACTTTGTGTTGTGTAAATATGTCCTACTCTCTACAATATTGGCTACTACTATTTTTGGTTCTTCCATTTTTGACTTTAGGTTCTGTACAACTTAAAGGCAGACAGGTGTTATATGACATATGCTTTCTGTCAATGTCTAGTAGAAAAAAAGAAAGTTAAGATTTTTTTTAGTGGTACATACTGCTTTTTTCTATACATATACATTAATGCAAATATATGTATATGAGTACAAATAAAATCAACTTGTAAATGAAAACCTAAGCATGCATTTGGTAAACAAAAAGGTTTGTTTATATGAAATCTTAAATATATTTGGATTTTTTTTCAATTGTTAACCTGCAACCAATTCTACCTATTCTATTCTACCTATTCTAATATTCTCACATTAATTCTTAAATGTGCTTACTTTAAATATTTAACAATTATTTTATAGGGTTAGAGAATGTTTTACCAAAAAAAAACAAAACAAAACAAAACAAAACTCTCTGCTTCCTTTAAATGCTATAATAACCTATTCTGTCCTAGCATAACCAAAGAATAGAAAATGTGGTTTGTGGGTCTGGATTCCTTCCATTCCATGCTCTCTTCATGTAATTATTTTAGAAAGTGATTTCAATATGTAATTCTAACAAGCAAAATTGTAGAGGCAGCCAGTGCAAGTGTGTCATTACATTACATTCATGTGTAATTTACCAATGCCTTTCAATTTTCTTTTGAAACAACAGAAGCAGGTAGCATCGAGTAAATACATATCTGACACCTGATCTGAGAGTGAGTCTGAATGGTCATAGTGAACCTGTGCCACTACTGATAGAATGACCTTTGGCCGTTATTTGAACACTAATCCTTAGTTTCTTCATCTGTAATATAGGGTTAACAATAGTAATTTAGGAGAGTGGCTTGGAGGCTAAATGAGGTATATCAAGTATAGTGCTTAGCATAATACCTAACTTGTGGTCAACAGTTGTTAAGATATATATATATATATACATATATATGATATATGTATCATATACATATACATATAACTACATATATACATAGGATATATATGTATATATATGTAGTTATATGGCTGATTTCAATGAAGTTCCTGAATGGTTTCTTGTCACAAATGACAGTCAACTGAGTAATATAAAACTGCCCACATATTAAAACCAGTATGTTTCAAGTAATATAACAAAGCAGTAAGCTGTCAACATTTTTGTTACAAGACACAGAATTTAGCATTTGGAAGACAATTTACATATAATCAAAGACTACATCTAGCAATCTAAATTACTTTCCCAAGAAATTTCATCCTTCCCAGAATTATCTCAAATTACCACTTTCTATCATGCTGACCCCATATTCAAAGTAAACAATAAGAAAAGGCATAAACAAAGGCAAAATACTAGTTCTGGCTTTCCATTTAGTTTTGACGCAAGGTAGAAACTTCTAAACTGCTTTTTGCAAAACTAATCCTGAGCAAAACTAATCATGGAGGAAATATATGAAGTGTAAGAATATCCTAGTCTATGAAGTACTGCTTCTTCATTCTACTTTATATAATTTAATTTCAAGATGCTCAAATCTTTTCCTAAGAAGCCACTAACCATATATTCAGGAGGAAAGCTCATATTGATCTGAACACTGCCAAAAACAGGCAGAAAGCAATAAATGTGTTAACAGCAAAAGCAGTGTGGTTATTTTTTTGTGTCCTGATTGATGCCTTGACTTCATGGAATCATCTAGATAAGTGTGACAGAGTGCACACAGCCTCTAACAATGGCTCACTTTTACAGACTGGGTTGCTGGTGAATCACTTAACCAGATGAGAAAAAACACAAGAGTGTTTCAACCAACATGCTCATTGAAGGTTCTTCTGGAAGAGAAAAGGTTGCACTTGCTACTTTGTGCTCCCTCTTCCCTGCCCCTCATTTTAGAGCTGTTTTTTTTTTTTTTTATATAATATTAAGTACAGGTTGCATAAGGAATAGACATGTTCATGTTGTGTGACCACCTGGTTCTCTCTGATGTGTGAACTGCCTCAATGCAAGTATTTTCCTTATCTCCTAATTAGGCAGGAAACTAGGCTTTCTACAGTGTGTGATTCTAATACTAACAAACAAATTAAACTTTAGAGGTGAAATTCACTATAAGAGTATTTTAAATATCCCAGGCACAGAGATAAGATCTTTATATCTGTTATTTCATTGAACAAATCCAGTGGTTTCATTATCCTTGAATATATTTGAGGTAAGATGCTCAGTGTCACAATTTTAGTAAGTGATCTGTTAAATTTGAATGTTGATGTTTTTAAGGAAGCAGTAGGCTTTATCTCTCTTTAATTGTCATTTATTTAGATATTTATAATTTTCTGATGTTTAATAATGTACTGTGCAATTTTTTCTGGCTGAAGAATTGCAGGTAATAAGAGTAAGACCCTGATCTCATGTTACTCAAGTGACAGTGAAGTGTAAAGAAATACATAAATTGAATAATGTAATTACAGAGAGTGTCATATGCCTTTTGTAAATTAACATAGGATAAGGGGTTGGACAAAGTGTAGCCAGAATGGGGAATATTCAAGATAGAAGAGAAGATATAAACAAAAAAAGATATGGATGGGTCAGTCACCCTGACTCATGCTCCTAATGTAACAGGGTGCTCCCCAGGAAAAGGAGAAGTTCCAAGATCCCTGCCCCACCCTAAGTAGGGTGGAGCAGTGGAGGGATAAGAAGATGCTGAAGAGGAGACTGAGGTAGGAAGGAAGAAGGAAGCAGGAGGGAAGCAGCAAGGAGACCTGGAAGAGGCACATGGAACAGAGACATGTGAAGAAACAGTGCTTGTCTTTTAGACCTGGACTGGTTGGAACATATGTGGGTGAGAGACCCCCCAGTGAACTTAACAATTGCAGCTTTAGACTTGTGGCAGGTTTTTGGGCTTTGCTTTGGGCCAAACTTGTTTGACTGGGTTTAATTACTATTTAAAATCTGTGAGCATAGCAAATCTGCATCCTTTCCTTCATTTCAACAAAGGATTCCATGTTTTTTTACACATAAAAGCACATATAACATGAGTTATGTATGTAAGGAAAGGGGAGAATCCCATGAGGGGATGGGTAACTTTGCATGTTTGACTTAGTAGCTATATTCTTTGTTTTTCTGTATTGTTCCCTAATTATATTAAACTTCCCTTCCATTAAAGATCTTAAATGTTTGTCTTGTGCGGCAAATGGCAAAACCCATTTAAAGAGGGCAGGTTTGGGGGTTCTGGGGTGCCCCTCTCTCTGTTCTGTAACACTAAGGTTAAATTATTTTAGGAGAAAGAAGGAAAATGTGAACAGAGCACAAAGCAAAAGTTGACACCTTTTTTTTTTTTTTGTATTCTAAGATTAGGAAAATGAAATTTAAAAAGCATAATTTATTGAATGAATTTTGATTCTGAAGGTCACATTACTCCACTGTATCTTAATAATGCAATCATAAATTGCTATGTTAATTTATGATATCCAGTTACAATGAATGAACTATATATGAGCTGAGAAAGCAAAGATGATCCTGCCTAGGCACTGACAGGATGTTCTTTAAGGACTAGTTGATGGTTATTTCTGAAGTCATACATTAGTGAAGTTTTAAATCAAGATATTTTAGTGAAAATTCTAATCTACTAAAATAAGGACATCAAAATATGCTTCATTGAATAGAATTTTGTTCTTTATGTTTCATTGTAAGATTTTATAAATAGCTCTGTTTGAAGTTGATTTATGGATTGACACATAAAAAGGAGATTTTAGCTATAAAATTATACCTGGCAGAAGAAAATTATACTTGTTCTAATTCAAGAGCTATATGAAGAATTTGGAGAAGTAAAAGTTCCGAACATTCTTTGAATATTTTTAGATATAATCTAAGGGAAAAGGTGAGAGAGTTTGCCTCATTTGTCCTGTAAAGCGGAAATAGTAGCATTAAAAGATTTTTATTAATTACATTGAAAAAGTTTTGGCATAACAACTGGGAAATTTTTTGCTTGGTAAATTTATATTTGAGACTTAACAACCTAGAAAAATATGACTGTATCTACAGTTACAAATGTGCAGTTTGACTTTAAAATTGTTTGGAAACTGTGAAATATCAGCCAGATTAATAGAAAAAGCCATGATTCTCCCCTTTCCTTACATACATAACTCATGTTATATGTGCTTTTATGTGTAAAAAAAACATGGAATCCTTGTTGAAATGAAGGAAAGGATGCAGATTTGCTATGCTCACAGATTTTAAATAGTAATTAAAATGTAATTTATAACTAATTCTGGTAAAGTTTATTTATTTTATCTGAAGGGTTCTGTTTTGTTTTTCAAGGCTTATTATGAGTAAGAGTCATTGCCTCTCAGGGCTTGGCAAATTCCAAAGTTCTGTCTTTTTCTTTTTCTGTTCCCTTTCTTTTTATCTCCCCCCTTGACTCTTTCCTTTAATTGACCTTAATATAAAACTGAAGTATATCTGGTAAATAATGTTTCATGCTCTCTGTTTCTAATTTAAAACATGGATGAGTGGTAGGCTTTTCTTTTCTCTCTCTAAGTAAAAAATAACAAACAGTACACTAAATCTACTTTTTGCATGGTTCTTCGTTTCCATTAGGATGGATCAGTGACCCTCAATTAACAAAGGGAACATGTTTCCTCTACCAAAGACTAAGCAAGAATGACTGAAGTCTGTGGAACTAAGGAGCAGGAAAATGCTGATAGATTTATTTAAATCACAGTGATCTTTTGTGAAATATTGTTCCTCTACAAATCTAGGTTATCTGAAAGAAAAATAAAAATTCTGTTGATGCTGGCTCAGTATGAACAAGCTTCGTTAACCATTCAAATCAGCATTTTCTGAGGTGGCCCTGGTCTTCCTTCATGTTAACTGCAGATTCTACTACATTGTTTTGCGCAGATGCTTATTCTGCTGATAAAAATTTTAAGGAGTCTTATTTTAATGCCTTTCTTTGTTGATCAAAACAACTGATTCAAGACAAACTCAAGGGACTACACAGTCACAGATAAATTTTGGGAAAGTCAGTCCTAGAAATGAGCTTCCAAGTCAGTTCATTGTCTTCATCCCTCAAAAATATATCTAGTGCCTCCTACTATGTATAAGGTTCTGTGTTAATTTCTGGGATGTTTAAAGAAACAAAGCAAATATGATTCCTGCTCTAATAGAACCAACTTTGTGATATTCATCTTATTACTTCCTGTTGTAGTATATAGTTCTCTTTTTTTGGTGGCTAGTTAATTTTCCTGTTTTAGTAAATAATTCGGGGGAGTATAGTAGATGTTTCTTAATGAAAGACTTCAGATTCTTTAATATGAGTTCAAGTACCAAGGAAGTTATGTGGCATCTTGGAAGCATAAAAACGTTTTATTACTTTTGACTAATTTACTTAAGTTTTTTCTGATGTAATTGTAGACAAATTTGGCTTTAAAAATCTTTCATTCAAGGTCTGACTTTTTTCTACATGAACATTATAACAACTTATATATAAATGTTATGCATATGCAACTAGATATCATGTTCTCTATTTTAAAACATTCTAGAACTATTGCATATCTACCCAGGCTAAGTATTTATATAAAATCTTCCAGTGAACTATTAAGAGTAATAACAATGCCAATATTAGAAAGTACTCTCTAAACCAGATATTTTGCTTAATTTGATAGACTTTGGGCTAAAGCTAGTATTGCTCTATGTACCAAATATCCAGTGATTTCATGATTTGTGGATTTTAATAATTTTGATGTGCTATTTCTATAGTTGGTTCTGAAATTAATAATGTTTCAAAGTGATTGTTGAAGAATAAGAAAGAAGAGAAGGAAGGGAAGAAGACGAGGTGGGAGAATGTAAAGGGGAGGAGGTAGGGGAGATGGAGAAGAACAGTATGGGGAAGGTAACAATAGCAGTGAAGATACATTGAAGCATAGCTAATTATTCTTGTCACATTCCATTCTATACTTATTGGTAATCAAAATAATGGAAACCATGTTCATGAACTAAATACTAGTGCATGGTTTTGGTATCTACTTCCCTATTCATTAAAAAAAAATACTTTTTGACTTGTTGAATAAAGGATATTGACAAATTACACTCTACCATTTAGTGCACCTTAAGTCAAGTATTATTTGATGATATTATACATTTTTTGTTTAGACTTAGATGACCAGTGAAGATTTCTTTCCCAAATGGATTTCTCTTTTTCCTTTGACAAATTGTGGTGCTGGCTCTCCTTTCTAAAAAAGTAAATTTCAAGGAAAATTAAAATTATAATTTAACAATTTTATTGATGACCACTTAAACGAGGAAAAGTAAACTAACCATAATATGTTCAGGTTATTATTTTCAATAAAATATATGAACTGCCATTGCTATTATTTATATAAAATTATGGTTCCTTATTTAAATTTACCAGGAAGTTGAAAATTTAACTAAGAAGACATACAATTTGACAGTTTCCAAGTCAAGTACAATTATGTTCATATATTCACTTTGGTTTCCTTCCTATTACAAGACTTTATTCTTATGTATATCAACTCTGTGAAGTTAGGTTTAAAATATTTGGCCAATTTCTTCCCTCTATATTTGCAAAATCAAGATAAGTCAACATATTTCAACTTATTTTAAATAGCCTGTTTATTTTTAATATTTAAAATCACCTTTATTCTGTATATTTTATCAACACATGACATACACATAACACTGCATTCACCAAAGACAATTAGCAAATATAAAAATTACTTTATATGTACTTACTTGAAATAAAAGAATATGCCAAGTGAGATAAGCAGTGATGCAATCGATAATCCATGTCCAATTATAGTCAGGTAAAACAAGTTCAGTGCTGTCTATAATTTGTATGAATAAAAAAAACTTTTTAAAACTATTATCAATATCAATATAACTTTACCTCTATAGAAACTCAAATAAAATAAAATAAATTTTATTTTAAAAAACTTGGCTCCCATAACTTTACTATTTGGCTTACAAATCAGTGAATATCTGGAATGAAATATATCTTTGCAACTTTATCAAGTCACATCAAAACTTATAACTGTATGCCCTTTTTATTTAGGGAATTAGATAAGTCATATATTAAATCTACAATGAGCTAATTTTTTTTTATCTAGGCTGCATAATAATAATAACAGAGCCAACACTATGTTTTGGAGGATATTGACCAATTTCATTCTACCAGTTAGTACACATTAAGTCAAGTATTACTTGATGTTATATTAGACTTAAATGACCAATAAAGATTTCTCTCCCAAAAGGATTTCTCTTTTTCCTTTGGCAAATTTATGACAAATTTGTCAGAGACAAATCTTAATAATAATTGATAAGAGTGTATAAGTGTGCAAATGTGTTCTAACTTTCTCCTAATTATCTCTTTGATTTTTTACTATATTCTCTGTATTTGTAATTTATTTTATTTTGTACTTTAAAAAATTCTCTTCAAATCCTTCTCTGAATAAGCCAAGAATACATTTATGATTAAAATGAAAGCTGGCAGTTCAGTTTTCAAGTGCTCACTATATGTTCCTTAGTTTTTTAAGTATTTTCCTTCTATTTTAATCGATCCTTTAGAAAAACCAATGGGGGGGGGGGTGCATTATTATCCTTACTTCATATGGGGTGGTATGATACAGAAAGTGGTTATAGCTTGCCCAAGGAGAACTTGCTTCTATATGCACCTGCAAATATATGAAGGCACTTTCTATCAAAATTTATTGCTGTGAAAAAGTATGAATAACCTTGATTTTTTTTAAGATTTATTTACTTATGCATACAAGAACTGGGATATAGGACAGAGGTGTTGGGGGGTGAGTATATTCACCAGAGACAGAGTGGGGAACAGAACAGGCAGATTGACTGAAACACACTGCTGCAGGGAACAGGGGGCAAGGCAGGAGAGGTCTGCTGTGCCATTTAGGTAACCTCCATGGCTAGGGATCAAACTTGTGCTGCAGTGGCTGCAGTAGCTTCATATTACTGTGACTTAACCCCTTGTGCCACCCTTGAGGCTCTTCACCTTGATTTTAATACATGGTGTTTAAAGTGGGAATGTGAGTTAGAGTAACCCTATAGACAGGCAGGATTATTTAAACACTACTGGGCTTATCTTGTTTACTTGAGCAATTATTAAAGATACCTCTAGATACCCCACCACACACACCAAAAAATCCTCTTTTGTACATTTTAAAGTATGTTTTCTTTTGAAAATTTGAACTCCAGTACTAGAACTTTGATTTGTAAATACACCATTAGTCAAATTACTTCTTCAGTTTAATGACAGAATCAACTATGGTTCTTTTGACAAAGATATTATTTTTCTGTATTGCTCTTCTCATGCATATTATAAAAATGAGAGAATCAATTATAGTTCTTTTGACAAAGATATTAGTTTTCTGTATTGCTCTTCTCATGCATATTATAAAAATGAGAGAATCAATTATAGTTCTTTTGACAAAGATATTATTTTTCTTTATTGCTTTTCTCATGCATTTAGTGGAATGGAACACTCACTAAATTTTCCCAGGGCTGTAGTCGGTAACCTTTTTAATAGTGTAAATTAGACTTGAATTTATAATTATGCATACCTTCACTTTCTCATGTATGTTAACAGTACACTGGGTATAGTTTGTCCATGTTTTGTTGCTTTCTGGGTGTCTAAACCAGTGTCCATCTTGGTCACAGATTTTTGTGACTTTTTCTATAAAATTGAAAATGGTGAAAGAAAATAGTAATTTAGTTAACCGACATTTTGTTAAAGAGAAATGTATGTAAGTTTCTGCTTTTTACCTGAAGGATCAAAGTCCTGGAAATAATCAGGGCAGTGTTGCATCGACTCAGTCCCCGCAGCTACATCATTCCAGCACAGCCATCCATCCCAGGTTCTGTTGCAGTAAATTCCTTCAAGGGAGAGAGAAATTAGGAATTATAGCTCCCTCTTCCTACACATGAAGACATAAAGTCTTAATGATGCGTTTCCGCTAATATGCAAAAAAGACTGTCTACTGAAAATGAAGATATTTAAATTTATAGTAATTAAATGAACTGTCATGAGGTAATTAATAGAATACTACAATATCAAGTTAAACCTATTGTGTATATTTTTGTTAGAACTTTTAAAAGATGCAAGATAAATTATGTCCCTTATATTCTTCATAAATAAATAGTTAAAATGCACATATACAAAAAAATAGCAAGGATTTCATAATGATATAATGGGGTCATTTTCTTTTAAAATTATACCAATTGCTTTTGAAATTAAGCAGTTATGTTTACCTTCTATTTGTTGAATGGGGTCTTGTATGATTTTTTGATAGCATTCATACTGAGCCGTCATGATTTTATTTCTAGTGACACTCAACTGAATTAAGTTTTCAGGGTTTTCTTCTTTTGATTCTGCTATGACAAAATTCTAAGGGATTAAAAATATAAAACTTCAGAATGGTAAAAATGTCTGTTGGAGACAGTGAATCACAGTGAAAATCACTAGGGGCACTGATGTTACATTGTCAACTGGCTTTAGGAGGAAATCCCTCATTTGTAGTGATTGCTAACTCCATGGAATGGTGTAAGTATCCCCACAATACCCAGTTTCAAGACACTAACAAGTTTTCAATGGCAGGGGAGTTCTGGAATACAGACAGAACACTATTAAAAATAAGCCTTGACTTTTTCACCTGCTCTGTGAAAGTAGGCAAGATACTTAAGCCTTCCCAAGCCTCTGCTTGGGATTGAAATTGTAAAATGGATAAAACAATATGAACAAGAGAGGAATTGTCTAGCACACAGTTGAAACTGTTAGCTGTTTTTCTATAAGCACTCATGTCACCACTGTTGTTTTGTTCCCTTATTCCTGATTTCTGGAATTTGTTCTGTTGAATTTATTAAAGTTGAATTTGTTAATTCTATTGAATTTATTAAAGTCGTTGAAGTAATATTCCCTCAGTATGTGATACCACTCAAGTTTCATCATCATCTGAGTGTCATTTAGCTTTGACTCTTTTATTCTTTAACTGGTTTTAATTTCACAATAAAGACTTTGGTAGCAGTTATGCTGAAAGTAATAAATGGAAATTTACATCAAGACTAGTTTTTTTTTTCTTTAATTCTGTTCTTAGGAAATCTATATAATTGCACAACTTCAAATTCATTTTGATTCTTGAAGACTCAGATATACACACTGTCTGAATAAGTTTAAGAGAAATGGCCACAGTTTCTCAAATTACTATAATCAGATTAGTAATTTTACAGAAATACCAGGAGGGACACTTGGTGTGTGCTGCTCACTGGTACGCCCAGTGGAGGTGTGAACCTAAGAAACAGAATCCTGCTTCTTGAATTCTCTTCTGTTTACCCAAGGTAACATCTCAGAAGTACAGATTTGGGATTGCTCCTAGACTTAAGAATATTTTTAAGTACAAATGTTAACAGGAATGTAGTCTTTTTACTTTTTCTCATTGAAGCTTTTTGTATTTCTCTTGATTTTCTTTATGTGAGTCTTTGAGGGGATTCCTTGGAAAGACTACAGGAAAATTTTATTTGCTGGCACAAAATTAGATAAGATTGTGTCTCTCAGTTTCTTGTAGACATAACATGAGATCAGATAATAGTGCAGTCAGTTTTAATGTGAGGCAGAAAAAATATGAAAAAGATATTTCTGTAAATAAAAATACAATGCATTAAGCCCTTGACCCTTCAGTAAATCAATTGCTTTTTAGTCATTTTTAGTTTACCTCCCATGCTCCACCCCCATACCCAATTGTATATGTGCAGAAACATGTCTGATTCCACACATTCATGTATATAACTTCCCTGAATTTAACACTGGCTAGCAAAGAAACAGACACAATAGTTATTTCTATGAATAAGTGAGGAACTTAATTTTAAACAGTAGGGCATTTTTCTGAATTGCTATTCATTTAATATAAATATAATGTAATATAAATATAATATAAATATAAACATATAATATAAATGTTAAGTCAGTTCATTGGCAGAATGGGGAAAAAAGTCAACATACTGGAATCTGCTTTTCAAATAGATCTAATTCAGAGTCAGTAGGTCTGGTTGAAACTTTATCTACTATGTAGGACTATGCTATATAATCATTTTTTTTTCAAATTTGATAATTTTCCACTGTTGTTTACACATGTGGCATCCATTGACCTGCCTCATTTTGACCACTGCCTCCCCCACATTACCTACCATCTCACAGAACTTGTTAAAGGATTGACAATCTAAAAGTGTACACTGAAAGGAAATGAATTATTGCTGTATTGATAAAATATAATTTATTGATGCATTAAAAATTCCATATTATTTATCTTTATCAGTTATAGATATATTGAAAAGCAAAAAAAAAATAATTGGCAATGGAAGATTTTTTTAGAGGAATTTATGCTTACCATAAAACAAGGCAAGAAAAACAGAAAATACAGGATACACTTTTTCTCCATCATTAAAGCCAAAATGAATACAATATAAATCAATCTGCAATAGATAATGAGAATTATAATAAATCAATATCTTTGAAATCACTATCCTATACAGAAACTTTCTTTTAAAAGTATATAATATTTTTCTTTAAGTATTAAATGATAGTCTTAGGTGTTATAAATGTTAAGCTCATCATGACTTGAAATTCCGAAGAACTTAAATATATTTGAATTTAATTAGTCTTACAAACAGGAAAGCACTTAACATGTATTTTTTAATTGTTAGGAAACATTTATTTCTTTTCCTTTCCTAAATTGGGTTAAAGTCATTAAAGTATCACAAATTCAAAAAACATAAAAGCTTATAATTGGATAGCATATTTTATTATAAAGCTTATTTATCCTTCCATTAGTATTAATATCATTTTTTAGTTTTATGACATTTAAATAATTTATGAGAGAACATGCCTTAGACCAGATTTCTTAAGAATCAGCATTCATGTGTCATGCAAATAGCCTTATAATTTAATAGAAATGATTATTCACTGTAAAATTAAGTTGCTTTTCTAATCAGGAAATTAAAGATTCCTTATTCATCTACATTATAAGATAAAGGTACAGGAGATGAACAATATCAAATAAAGTATTTTAAAGAGTGAGCTAATATAGATGGGCTAATGAAAAAAATCTCTAAAACACGATCCACTAAGTTTTGCATGCTAAGAAACAAACATTGCTGAGATAAAGTATGCAATGCTTATTCAATATAACATCCATGAACAGCTTAATCCGACAGTATTTTTATGAGATATGAATTATGTTATAGATATAAAAAATATAGCATTTGATACGTAAAATTATTTTTCAATAGATGTAAAAATTTCTGATCAATAGATATTTGTCAGTGAACTATAAACTTAGATTTAATTTGTGTTAGGAAACTTCTTATACTTTTTATTATAAAGCAAATCTTAGAATTTGAATGATAAAAATCTTTCCTATATTATGTTTATTACTTTTATTATCACATGCAATGAGACATAATATTACCTAGTACACAAAATCTATGCCAGTCCCTTCCCTCACCAAGGACTCACCTAGAAACAGTTTTTCTTCTTAATTGTAGCAAACTTCTGATTAATATTTTCTTTTCTGTCAGCTATAGTGGATTTATATTATAGTTGTTCTTGAGAAAAATATAACCCCAAAATCAGAAAATACATTAATTTTAGAATTAAAAACATTATAACAGTAGGAAAACAATGAATCAAAGTTTTTGCAATTTACTGATTAATGAGTTGACATTTTAGTTTTTAATTACATTTTACTATAAGAAAATCTAATTTTCAAATACTTACATGCACAATTGTCTCCAGACTCAAATCACATTTTCTCTTGGATTATATTTGACAATGTCCTGAAGAATTTCTCAAATTCAGGGGTCATGACCTGAAATATTGATTAATGTAATAATTTAATGTTTTAACAAACTAAGATAATTTCTATGATAGACTGCTATTAAAGTGGTATTTCATTAAGCAATTCCAACTTTTAAAAATATCTTTTGCTTACAGTATATTTGAGTTTTGTCACAAATATGCCTTTCCATTAAATGTAAAAACACATAAACTTTTATTAATCTAAGATGCTTAGAACACAGAGCAGTTAACTATGTTATTTAAGTAAATTTCAAAGGACTACAATATGATAAAAAGTCTTTTAAATTAAAATATAGCCTTCCTTTAAATTATTTTTTCTTTAATAATTTATTGGAATGTATTATTCTTAGTTTTTATGTATGTTTGCCTTGATGCTATAGGTTTTCAAAGCCAGAAACAATATCTAATTACTCTTTGTAACTGGCTCTTAATTTATTTTTCCTATAAGAATAAGTGAAGAAATGAACAATAAAATACTTTAGAATCTGACACAACCAAGAACACTAACCACAGCTATTAATTGTGATTTCTTCTATTGGAATGTTATAGACAGTGTTTGGATTTGTACTTACGAATAAAATTGGGAAAAAATAGGCAGATTTACTTTCTTATCAAAAAAAAGTGCTGAAAATGATTCAGTTTGTGAGTTCTGTGCTTACTTAGAATAGGCAGTAGTATACATACTAATTTTGGAAGTCATAAAGGGTAAGCCAAATTAAAAATAGCTTTAGTTCATACTTAACACAGTGGTAGTTTCACATTTTTGTATTGAATATATATGATATGTAAATGTAAAGAGAGTCTATTTGGAAACAGAGAGTTTTTTATAAAACAATACTTACAAGTTAGTATTAAATTACCTTTAATATGTAGATGGATTCAAAAATGGAAGGGTAAAGTACATCGAAAAACATGTTTGGTGTTTTCCCAAACCCTAAATATCTGCAAAAACATTTCACCCAACACTAGCAATTATTTTTGTTGCTTATCTAATAGGCTTCAAAAACTAAAGTTCCGGGGCCTCCCTGGTGGCACAAGAGGTTAAGGCGTAGCACTATGAAGCTATCCGCAGCCACTGTAGCAAAAATTAAAGTTCCAAAATGTACATCAATGAAATATCTCTTAGTATTCAGTAGGTCATCGTAACATTAACACTCTAAAAGTTTTTTTTTCAACTCACAAATATTTATCAACACAAATAATTCCACTTTTATGACTTTTCTTCATCTTGTTCTCTAGTGATCCGTAAGATTCACTACTAGGAACGAGGTTGGATTTTGAACAACGTCAATTTCAGCACCCCTAGTCACTGGGGCAGTTGTTTTCTTTCCCCTGGGCTTATCGAGGATATAGCAGATGCATTCTTTTAAACACATGCTAGACATTTATATCCTTCGTGAGATCTTGTAATGCCTGTTTTATGTGGGGGTGTCCTTTGCTTGAGTTACATACCTTACAAAGAACTTATCAAAATGTCCTTGTTGGTAGACAAGTGTAATCAGTGGTAATCATGAAGGAAACACCCCTTTCACTAAGAATTCTCTGGGTAAAACATGGTGGTATCATGACTTGGTATGTAGGTAATATGATCGGGATTTGAAGATCAATTTAGATTGAGTCTCATTGGCAGACATGGCAAGATTATTCTCTGATGTTTAATTGTATTTCTCCACTAGCTCATTTGTTCTTTGCATACTGCCTCTAACATGCTTAACCACTACATGGTTCTCTATTCTGTTTACTTATTCCAAATTTATCTTTGCTAAAATACACTTGTTATTAACTGACCAAATCTGTTCTGAAATATTTATAAATCATTTTCAGATTTTGTCAAATTATTTACTGAAATTATATACTATATAAAATATAGTAGTTCTTAATCTATTATGGGACGATATCAAATACATAATGTAGGAGGTCAAGTTAAATGCCTAAATCTGTGAGTGAAGTTTTTCAAGTGTGCTTAGGCTTGTTCACAGGAAAAGAATTTCAAAATTGAGGCAGCTCTAACTTAAAGAAATTGTAATCATTATGGTACAAGTCACTAGTATTACTTACTCGCATTTTCTCTCTCTAATAGCCTCATGGATCATGTACTTTTTTTACATTCAGTTCTTGAAATTACACAAAGTGAAAGATTTGGTTCTACTACCACAATTGAAACAATTTTCTTTACTGTACAAAGGAAAAAAATCTTATTTCTAGTCTTCAAGTTTTGTGTCCCCAAATTGCCAACATAACATAAAAACAATTTATTTCACCACAGAAAGAACTATGAGAACTGAAGACTGTCTTAAATTTAAATAGCTTCTGGACTATAGCTTCTTGGTCACTCAGAGCTTTGTATAACATCATCCTGGTATCAATTCTTATAATCACCATAGATCCTTGCAAGATAATTTTTTATGGATCTACATTCCCAAGTCCATAAATTTAAGGAGTCAATCTTCTTGACATAATTCAGTGTAAAATCACATTTTATTTCTACATAGAAATTATAAATCGTTGTGATTTTATCAATACTAATATATCAAAGCAGAAAACATAAAACTGTTAAGTGCTACCAATGTCTCCCAAACCTATTTTTTACTTTCTTCACTTTTTAATATTCCTAGTCACACCTTTCATTATTTTTTTCTCTATGATAATTTTTATTTTTTGTTGAGTCACGTAAACCTAATACTAAAAGTGTATGTTTATTCCAAGATTAGGGGAAAAAAACCTTTTTATCATCCACTCCTCATTTCCAAAATATCTTGGATTTTTAAAGGAATTAAGCCATGTTCTTTTTTCTTCTTATTTATCCAGTCACTGTAAAGTTGGCTAACAGATACATTTCCCACACACATCTAATTTGCCATTAAATATCCTAAACTTTGTGTGAACAACAGTAGGCTATTTCCTGTCTCTTACATGCCTTCCTTTATGGGATATTAAACAAGTTACATTTCTCTTAATCCAAGCAAGCAATAATTACTCTTCTATAATCCTAAATCCATATTTACATAGCAAATGGAAACTTCTTCCTCTTCTAAGCTATGTAAAATAGATTGTGCCACTGAGAAAAAAATATCAAAATTCATGAGCCTGGATACCTTTTATTGGTTCCTCATGGCCTGGTTTTTGGTTAACATCTATCTTTGTGTTAGAATTATTAGCGTAAACTACTATCTTTACTTCTTTGAAAATGAAATGCTAGTTATAGTTGTAATTTCCTACCTCATCCCAGCCTGGAGTCTTCCTAAACACTTGGAATACATGAAGAGGTTAGAAAATTCAGATATAAAGGACTTCTCTTTCTTAAAGATGTATGAAAATTGTGAATCCTTTCATATAATATGGTTTGGGGCTTGACATCTATTTTAGGCTAATGAATAAACAGTTGTTAAGTCACTGATAGAGCATAAACCAATGTTCTTCCAAGTGTGGGTTCATAGATCTATCTGCATCAGAGTCAGTAACAGAAATTGTATTGGGATGTACTGGGATGTTCAGAAATGTATTGGATGTCCAGGCTCCTCCACAGAAACTTCCGACCAGAATCTTAAGCAGAAGATCATGGGAATCTGTATTTTCAGTAGACATCCAAGGAAATTCTTGGCTTGTTAACTCTTGGTAAGCACAATGCAAATATATCATCTTCACTGAGCCATGCTAGAAACTGGACACACTTAGGCTTTCTGTCTCTAGTTCTGGCCAGATAATTTTTAAAAGAACGATCAAAAATATTCTGCAAAATATTCTGCAGTGTTTCCAGGCACAATAATGTCTTAGACTTCCAGAGCCAGTTATTCAAATATCTATCTAAATCTTATCATGTAACATTGTAATTATTTTGTGAGTGTGCATTTATGCCACTAGATTTTAAGTACAGTAAAAATAGGACTTGTGCCTCATATATCTGTGGTTCCAAGCCCTACCCAAAATGGATGTAAAGAGGGTATCCAGAAAGTGTAGCTATGAGTGGATTGTTTATAAAGTGAATTTAATTAAATTGAGGAAACCTGATGTTTTGGATGTTCTTAATCCTCTCAAGCATATTATAATTTCCTGAAACCTGAATGAAAGAGAATCATTGGATTTTACTCCCTGAAATTCAGACTCAATTCATATTGATTGAGGCCTAGGAATAAGAATTTTTTTAAGCCTCTCAAATGATTTTAGTATACAATAATGGTTGAGAATGAGTAGTCCAGACAGAAGAATCCTATGGTAGGCAAAATAGTGAATCCCCAAATATTTCCATGCCTTACTCACTAAAATCTGTGATTTTAAATTTATGTTACGCACAGTAGGAAAATCATCCCAGATTATTCTGAAATATCTCGGTAGGCCCCAACCAATCACTTAAACCCTTCAAAGTAGGAGAGGAAGATTGAAGATTCAGTCAGGGAGATGTAGCAGAAGAAAAGGCACAGTCAGAGGTATAGAAATAGAAGTTGAACTATTGCTGGATCTGCTGTGTGGGAACCCATGGATGAAGCCAAGAAAGAATTTTCTGTAAGAGGAATCTTCTGCCCTCAAGAGGACAGACAACAAAGAATTCAGGACCTCAGCTCTGAAACCTCAAGGAACTGATTTCTGCCAACAACCTGAATCAGTCTAGAAGCAAATTCTTTCCCAGAAACTTCGAGGAGAAAGCGTAGTTCTGCCAACACCTTATTTTGGTTTTGTGAGACTTGAAATCAAGAAACTAGTTAAATCCATAGGACTTCTGACCCATAAAATTATGAGATAATTAATGTGTGTTGTTTACATTACTAAATTTGTGGCAATTTATTACAGCTGTGATAAAAAACCAGCACAAATCCTTACCTGATCAAAAATTACATTTTCCCATGAATGTTAGTAGTAACTTTCTGCTTCAAAACTGAACATCATTCCCCCTAACCTTCACTGTGCCAGGCAATCACACTGACTAACGAATTTCTTTCCAGCTTCCCCTAAATTGTTGTGTGACTTAGAGAAAATCAATTCAACAATTTCTGGCTTGGTTTACCCCACTAGAAAATGAGTATCAAATCAGATTAGTTTCCTATTTTCTATTGCGTACTTGTTAGAAGAGGGATGCTAGAATTAGAGAAACATAGCTTCAAGCTTCAATTCCTTTAATACAAACTCATTAGGAATATTTCCTGACCTGAAAAAACCACAAGTAGTGGTTCAATCAATTTTGCCTATAATTTTTATCATGAATCATCTTGTCAGGGGAAGTCTTAAATTAAATGGTAGATATAATGGACCTTGTCTCCTAATAAACACCCAATAAGTATTAACTATCGCCTTTATCTTTTTACTCGATAATTCTAATGAGCTGTGACAATCAAGAGCCTCAACTGAGTAAGTCATTGAAGTCTAGAATACATATTTTAGTGATTTGGTCAAGGTCACACAGATGCTTAGGGCTAATCTAAGCTAAAAAGTCAGATTCTCTGACCCTAAATTTCATGATTTTTGCCCTAAAACATACTCAGGGAGAATCGAGTCATTGTTTGGATAATTAAGACTTAAAAGTACAGGTTAATTTCCATTCTATTTACTCAGTTATTTTGTTTACACATTGACTTTTAATTTTCATTTCACTTTTTTTTAAAGATTTATTTATTTATGCATACAAGCACTGGGGTACAGGCCAGAGGTGGGGGGCTGGTGAGGATTCACCACCGAGAGCCGGGAGCAGAACAGGCAGATCAATGGAAGTACACTGCTGAGGGGAGCAGTGGGCACAGCAGGAGAGGTCTGCCATGTCATGTGGGTCCCTCCATGGCCGGCGGCAGGGATCGAACTCATGCTGCAGTGGCTGCGGTTTGCTTCACAGTGTGTTGCTTAACCCACTGCGCCACCAGGGAGGCCCAATTTTCATTTCACTTTTATCCATCAAACACATTTAAATTTTTTCTCACATAATTTCTTCTTTTGATTTCTTAGTAATGTGGTGGTCTGATTAAGAAAAAAACTTCTAATAAATAGTTCGCCATTTTGGTAAGGCACCAGAATTTAAATCATATGTATTGTTTCATTTTTGAAACCCTAAAATGCATTTTTAATTACGAATTACTTCTAGAAATCCAATTAGTCATCATACTTATTGAACGGCTATTTCTCCTAGTTACACAGAGCTTTAGAAATGAATGTAAATTAAAGTTTTGAACTCAATGGAAATATATCAAACTGAAAAAAGTAACCTTATACAGATTTTAGAAGCATAGATGATTACTTTTAAAGAGTGTATAGGATTCATTCATTCTACAGAGGAATGATTTACACCAATGTTCCAAGTTAGTCTTCATTCTCATTCAGTACCCTGCCACTCAATGAACTTGAGCAAGTTACTTGCATTTCTAGGTGTACAAATGAAAGAGTAGATAAAGAAACACACACACACACAAATATAGTGTACAGGGATAGTTTTGTTAAAAATAACCCCAAATCAAAATACCTTGAAATAATTTCTGACATGGTTTGTACTGGTTCAGGAAGACTTTACCTGTGTCTCCCACTACCAAAAGATTAAAGGAGTTTTCATTTGAATCTAAGATAATGAAAAGAAGACCTCTTGATTAGATGATTTTTTGTTACATGGGAATTCAAGGGAAAAATCTTAAATCCCCATAAAACACTTCTGTTTCTTACCACTTCATAAACTGCCTCTTTAGAGTAATTCTTATTTTTAGAAGTCCATTTGAGCAAAATCTACTTCTTTCTACTGCAGAAAATAGAAAATAGGGAAGCGAATATACTTCCACTTAAGCCCTTGCCATACTTAGAATTGAAACTGATCAGTTCTTCCATGGCAAGCTAAACATGTTGCCATTATTACTGGAATAGACCCAATGCTCCTGGGACTGGAAGTCAAAATTTATTGAATTTTGACCACAGTGGATTTTTAATAGGAAATGGCCTAGAAAAAAATTTAAAAGTTATAGGGTCAAAGAGATAACAATACATATTAAGAAATGATTCAATAGTAAAAAAAAAAAAAAAAACTTATGAGAATCCTAAGGAACACTCCATATATATATGTATATATATATAAATCTAATAGACATTTTTAAAATCAATAAAAACTCTCCATAGTTTTGAAGACACCTGAGTTTAATTTTAACTATTAAGTCTCACATGCTAAGAAAACATATTGCAAATATTGTCTCATATTTAGTAATGGAACAATATTTTTCCTTTCCAGAGAGAGAGTAAAATAAGTAATTAACTGGGGTTTAGTAGTTAGCATATTGTATGGACAATAAATGATGCCAATTACAAGCAGTAACCTGTAGTTTTACTGGTTACACATAAGAATAATACATCCTAATTTTAAAACCACACTCAACCTTGCATTTGCAAGCTAAACAACTTCTATAAAAATAGTGTAAAAATAGTTTTCTCATTTGTAAAATAAATGAAAAGATTGATATGAAAATAAAATGAGATAAATGTATGTAAGCTTTCTGCAATTCAGTAAATGTTAGTGATTAATACATGACATTAAATTTTAGCAATATAAGTACACATACATGTTATAATTTATTTGACACAGTTTCTTTTAAGATTTATTTATGCATACAGGAGCTGAGGTATAGGCCAGAGGTGAGTGTGGGGGGGTTAAGACAGAGTGGGGATCAGAATAGGCAGATGTACCATAACACACTGCTGAGGGAGCAGCAGGTAAGACACGAGAGGTCTGCTGTACCATGTGGGTTAGTTCCCTGGCAGGGGATCCAACTCATGCTGCAGTGACCATGATAGCTTCATAGTGCTGCGACTAAACCCCTTGTGCCACCAAGGAGGCCCTATTTGACATAGTTTCAATAGCAAAAGTGAAAAATTTTACTGTATTTCAAGTTCCTGGAGAGATGCATCTGTGTTTTCTATCTTCCATAGCAATAATATAGTTTTTTTTTTTATTTTCTCATTTAAACCAGTCATGAAAATATCAAATAAAGCAAATAATAACAAGTATATTTCCAAATATGATATCAATCTACTTAACTGTATGTTTCCTAATATACTGAATTTGTGTAAACTAAAGCTCCAGCAAATTGTTTGTACATTTTGCAAATAAATAGTCACATCTTAAAGAATATAACAAGCTAATCAAAACAATATATGTATAAAACCTCCCAAATTTGACTTTAATTTTAGGTTGACTTTACTAACAGTGCATTGGAATGAAAAAAAAAAAATGACTCTATGCCTACTTGCTTATCTAATGAACATTCCACATTGAGTAGTTGAATAACTATTAAAGAGAGATAATATCGTGATGAAAATTGGGATTTCATTTTACAATCTAAAATACTTACTCACGGGAGTAATTTTCCCATTGTGGGCATAATTAGCTGCTTTCCGGTGATTTTGGTCACCCTCTTTTTATTTGAAAGAGGCAAATGGCCAAACAGTCCAGTTAGTAAAAGGTGGGAGGGACCCTAAAAAATGCTTTGTACTGGATGGAAATCTCTCCCCTCCAGGAGATCTAATACGGAAAGAACTGCTTGCTCAAATTACATAGAAACAAAACACATCTTTCCGACTCTCTGGAGTAAGAGTTTTACGTTTCTTTCCCTTCCACAGAGGCAGGAGTGAAATTCTACATAAAAACATGTTTTTTTTTTCCTCCTGAGTCAATAAAATGAGAAAATGTAATTCTGGTAGGATTTTAATATGTTGTAATCCACCATCGAAATTATGGGGTTTTTGGTTTTTTTGAGCTTTCAAACTTTTTCTAAAACAGAATTTCTGTGACACCTAGTATAGCTTAGCATTTAGAAACATGGGAATCCTGCTTATCCTAATGATCTAGCATGTCTTTTCCCCCCAGATTTTAGGTGAACTTCTCTTCCTGACAGAGAATCTATTCTTCCTGCTGCCCTCCTGCTCACTGAGGTAGGAAGTAACTCAAATCTGATCAAACCAGCACAATCCTCTGATTTAAATTCAAGTTAGATAATGACATACAATCTTAGTTACACCTTCACAATTCACCCTATACATTTCTACTAGAGTTACCAGGAAAAATTTGCTCTTTCAACTTAGGTTGCAAAGGAAATAGGACTTATCAGACTATTCTCAGACTATCTCAGATTATCAGACTGTTTTCATGCATCTTTCCTACTTGATGTAGATAACCTATTTTTTTTTAAAAAAAGGAAGCCCAGTTGAGACAAATATCTGAGAGATGACTGTTTTAGTGCATTTGAATCTGGCCACGTCTAAAGTCAACTACAATTCTGGACATGCTCATTAGTGTAAACATTGTTATCTTATACCTAAATTGTTTAATTTGGAATTTTGTTTCTTGCAACCAAAACATTTCTGCCTAATATTTAGAGAAAGGTTGGTAGAGTGGAAAGATCATTCATTGTGGAATAAGAATTCATATTTTCATTGAAATGCTTGAATTTCCTGAATATTCCATTAGTCACTTTGCCAGGCCCCAGTTTTCTGACCAGTAAGAAAAAAGGACTACAAGCTTGTAAACTAAATATCTATGGGTAACTTTCCTTTTTACTAAAGTAAAATAGCATTTTTCACCCTCAAAGTATATACCAAACCCAGCCTTTAGGATTTCAGAATCTACTTTTTCCCTTTTTCATTTCCACATATACACCCAAGATAAATGAAAACATATAGCTAAACAAAAACTTATATGTGAAAGTTCAGGGACCATTATATTTAATAGCCAAAAGTAGAAGCAATTCCAATGCTAATTAACTAATGAATAGATAAGCAAAATGTGATAAACATACAATGGAATGATATTTGTCAATAAAAAGAAATGAGTACTAATGCATGCTGCAATATAGATAAACCTGTAAAATGTTAGACTGAGAAGTCATCATTAATTCCATTTGTAGGAATGTGCAGAATAGGCAATTTTATTTAGACAGAAACCATATTATTGGTTGCTTAGGGCTGGTGAAGGACGGGAAGCAGGAGGTTTGCTAGCGGGAGGTGTAGGGTTCCCCTTTAGGGTGATAAAAATGATCTAAAATTACACTGTGTTAATAATTGCACAACCCTGTAAAACCACTGAATTGCATAATTTAAATGGTGATGGACTATGTATTATATAGTTTCTATCCTAGTCAAGCAGTTTTGTAAAGAATAAATGCAAAAAATATTGGTGTAGCTAAAGGAAGATTTATGCTGAGTGTAAAATCTTGCTTTCTCTCTCCTTTGTTAAAAGAAAAAAAAAAATAATGGTCACAGTAAAACAATACATGTTCACCAAAAACCTGCCAAGCTTACCAAGCATACCATGGATATAAATTGTGGATTGTTCCTTCATTTGATGCATTAGCTCATGTTCAACATCAACCAAAAATCTAATCTATTTTTCATGTTTAGAATTGTTTTGATTTTTTTTTATTTTAAAGATTTATTTATGCATACAAGCACTGGGGTACAGGCCAGAGGTGTGGGGGTGAGAGGACTCACCACAGAGAGCGGGGAGCAGAACAGGCAGGTCAACGGACGTACACTGCTGAGGGGAGCAGCAGGCACAGCAGGTGAGGTCTGCCGCGCCATGTGGGTCCCCTCCATGGCCGGCAGCAGGGATCGAACCCGTGCTGCAGTGGCTGCGGTTTGCTTCATAGTGCGTTGCTTAACCCACTGTGCCACCAGGGAAGCCCTAGAATTGTTTTGATTTCTTTTTTTTTTTTTTTTTTGTTTAAAATGGGTTTTTTTTTTTTTTTTAGATTTTATTTATTTNATTTTTTTTTTTTTTTTTTTTTTGTTTAAAATGGGTTTTTTTTTTTTTTTTAGATTTTATTTATTTATGCACACAAGCACTGGGGTACAGGCCAGAGGTGTGGGGGGGTGGTAAGAGGATTTACCACAGAGAGCAGGGAGCAGAACAGGCAGACCAACAGAAGCACACTGCTGAGGGGAGCAGCGGGCGAGGCAGGAGAGGTCTGCCTCGCCATGTGGGTCCCCTCCCTGGCCGGCAGCAGGGATCTAACTCGTGCTGCAGTGACTGCGGTTTGCTTCATAGTGCGTTGCCTAGCCCACTGCGCCACCAGGGAGGCCCGAATTGTTTTGATTTCTAAGGGGAAGAACACTTTCCTTGAAAATTTCCTTGAAATTACTTTCAGAAACTTCCTTTAAACACATGCACAAAAGCATTATATTTCTTTTGAGAAAAAATAAACAGTTTAGGTTATTATAACACTTTTTGTGTATAGCTGAAGCAAAAAGTGTTATACTTGAAAATTCCCCTTGGGCTTAAATGTGCTCTGTATATACTTATTCTGTAATTGTTCATCTCTCTTTTTTTCGCATCTCTAGTCCTTTTTTTAAAAAAAAATATTTTATTTCTTTATGCATACAAGAGCTGGAGTATAGGACAGAGGTGTGGGAATGGGGATCTGTGAGAGAATTTACCAGGGACAGAGTGAGGAACAGAACAGGTGGATCTAAAGAAATACACTGCTGAGGGGAGCAGCAGGTGGGGAAGACAGGAGAGGTCTGCTGTACCATGTGGGTTACATCTCTAGTCTTTCATTTCACTTTATTCCATGTGTGACATGTTTTAGTTGTGTTATTATAAATAGTAAAAAGAAAAGAAACTGCATAAAAAAATATTAAAAACAAAGAGAAGCAAACTTATGGAACTTTAGGTCATTCTTATAAACTAACCTAGGTTAAAAATCTTATATCCCAACTATTTTCCTGTTATGTTATTCTATGTGCGTTATTAGTAGGGACAAGTAAAGGAAACAAAAAAAAAAATGGTGAAAGAAATGAAGGTAGAAAGGAAAGGAGGGAGGGAGGAAGGGAAGAGAAAGAAAAAAGGAAACAATGTGTTTCTTTCAGGTAAATACACTTTATTTAAAACTGACTTTGTTCTCTCCATTACCTTTATAAAGATGCAAAACAAATGTTGCTAACCCAGAATTTGCTTCTTTATAGTATCTATTCTTACAACCATTGCACATAATTTCATCTTAGTTATTTTAATATATTCACTCTTTAGTCATTCATTCTAATAAATTAATTTTGAAAAATTTATTTTGAAATTGATATCTTCTAAAAAATATGCTGGATATTATTCCAAAATAATACTGATTATTCAGAAATAATCAAAACCTTGTGGGGATGAAATACACATAAGCATTATGGGAGCTAAGTTATAGATAATAGTCACATTCTGGAATACAGCAAGGAAAAAAGTGGTGGTAAAAGAATATTTGAGTATAGATCAAGCCTTTTGAAGAAGAAAGTGTCTGGGAATGCCTGTCTACATAGTGATGGAAATCAGGAAGGGAAGGTGTTGACATAGAAAGTTCACACCTAACTTACTTCATGAAATAATTTAGTGATGACAGTTGTCTAGAAAGATTGTATGATAATGAAAAGGAGAAGATATGCACTCTGAGAACTCTGATTATGAATTATGCACATTTCAAAACATTGGTGTTTAAGTAATTCAAGGTGTGATTGTGTGTTGATAGAGGACAAAGGTAGCACTTTCTAGGGAACAAGGAAATGGAAATAGAAAGTTATGAATACAGAAATAAGCAAGGCTCATATGAGGTACAAAGTGCAGGCCAGGAAGAGACTTGAGATTCTTTGGGGAATTAATGAGTGGAAACCTGGCTATGTGACTTAAGATATTTGCTAGACACAGTCTTGTGATCCATGCTACAAACTGTTGTAATTGTGAACATACCAAAACACAGCTTATTTTTTAAATTATTTACTCCTGTGACTAAGTATGGGTTGTAATTTATAAATAGATTTTTCCAGTGCAAAAGAAGTTGCACAGGAAGAAGATCCTTGCTGAATTAAGCTGTGCTTAAGTGCGAACTGCTGCTTAAGGACAACACGTCCCCTGTGAAAAAAAATGGGAAATCCATTTCAGTGAGTGTAACCTTTGCAGAGTGCTATTATCAACTCAATTGTATGTTTTTTCCTGTTTCACAAACATGTTCCCAAAAGACTTTTAAAATAGCTTTCTTTCCTGCTAAATTGTTGTGCCAAGCACTTTTTCTGAATCTCAGTCTTACATGGACTAGGATGTGTTAAAGAAAAAAAAAGTGCCCTGTCACGCTTGACATGGTATAAAAGGCCTTAACAACAACAGCAAAACATTTTCCTAACCTGACTGCTCCCTCTCTCACTGACTCTTTTTTTTTTTTTGCAGATTTATTTATTTATGCATACAAGCACTGGGGTACAGGTCAGAGGTGTGCAGGGGGTGTGTGTGAGAGCATTCACCACAGAGAGTGGGGAGCAGAACAGGCAGATCAACTGAAACACACTGTTGAGGGGAGCAGCGGGCACAGCAGGAGAGGTCTTCTGTGCCATGTGGGTCCCCTCCCTGGCCAGCAGCAGGGATCGAACTCATGCTTCAGTGGCTGCGGTTTGTTTCACTGTGTGTTGCTTAGCTCACTGCACCACCAGGGAGGCCCTCACTGACTCTTAAGACAGTATGTTTTCCATGAAAATATACATATCTGAAAAAGAAAAGAAAAGATACTCTCCCCCAAAAAGTCACCATTTAAATTTTTTTTTAAAGATTTATTTATTTATGCATACAAGCACTGGGGTACAGGCCAGAGGTGTGGGGGGCGGTGAGAGGATTCACCACAGACAGAGCAGGGAGCAGAACAGGCAGATCAACGGAAGTACACTGCTGAGGGGAGCAGCGGGCACAGCAAGAGAGGTCTGCTGCACCATGTGGGTCCCCTCCCTGGCCGGCAGCAGGGATCGAACTCATGCTGCAGTGGCTGCAGTTTGCTTCATAGTGCGTTGCTTAACCCACTGCGCCACCAGGGAGGCCCACCATTTAAAATTAAGTGAAAAATCTTTCCAATTAGTAGGAATTTTTCCTAACAGAGACAAAATTATTTTTATTTATTTTCTTTTACACAACTGCTTTATGTAAAAGTCAACCAATAATAAAGTAAAAATTAATTAATATTTCAATGGTTTGAAAGTGCCTAATTAATCAGGTTTTTTTTTTTAAGGAAAAAAAGTAGAATGCCAACAACATCCAAAGTCTGATTTGGTCACTTCAAAACTAACCCCATGCATTGCTAGGGCTTTTTTTTTTTTTTTTTCCTAGAGTGCAATTTAGGTTGTGGTAATGTCTATAACTTTCTAGAGATGAGTGAGGAGTATTTCCTCACCAAGTCTTTCTGAGAATAAAGGCTATCTTGTAAGAAAATAACAATAGGCTATCTTGTAAGAAAAAGAAAGAATGGGGGAAGGGAGACAGTGAGGGATGGAAAGGAGGGAGGGAGGGAGACAAATGGGAAGCAGGGAGGGAGAAAGTAAAAGACACATAGCCTGTGAGACACTTTGGTCAAGGTTATAGTTAAAAAACTCACATGTGATTTTTTTGGACAGGAGGCTAGGTTCCTGGCCTACCTTCAATAGTAAATATCACAGAAAGGATTCCAACCTGAGCCAGGTTGCTTGCTTTTTGTCCTACATCTTGCTTTCTACTGTTTTCCTATCCGTCCAATATAATACTTCCAACATAAACCCGACTATAATTTTATTTTAACTACTTGAAGGTAGGCCAGGAACCTAGCCTACACTTTTTTCCTGGCTTTCCGCAGTTCTCAGATGGACATAATAAATTAATCTTTAATATACTGTGTGGGTTAAATGGAGCAACCCACACAATCACCTTCCCAATGCCTGGGAAGTGGTAACTACATGAGAAGTGTTGTCTCTTTCCCCTCCAGCAGAAAAGAAATGACTTGGTTCACTTTAATTAGTCCCAGTAACAAGACTTGTAGTTTTGAGTAAAATTACACTTGAGTATTTAGCGGTGCCAACTCTCATCTTTCTTTATAGGAAGATTTTTGTGACTGCCAAAGGCAGTGGATTTAACATAATCAAGGGGGAAGTGGCATGGGTACCTTCTCCAAAATCACTTGTCTTTTCAAAGCTATTTTGCTCTATGCATAATATTTTGAAAACATATTCTGTTGAAGGTGTCTTTCACATATGTAAAATATGCATATCTATACATACATAAATACAAAGACAAATACTATATATTTAATAGAAATAGGCTTTTCTTCTAGTGTGTAATACACACCAGAGCTCTAGTCTGCCTCAACTCTTCTGTAGCTCTCATGGACAATATTCTTAAGGATGAACATTATTTTCTGTTTTTGTGACATATAATCTAGGAAGATTTCTGCACTTATATTGGTTTTTTTCTCCATCATTGATGGATGCAGAAAATCAGTGGAACTGAGGGGTCAGACATATTACCTGGGAAAATTACTTGAAACTAAAATGGTGCAAAGATATTAGTTGAGCTTACTTTGTCATCCAAAATAATTAAAACATAATATTAATAATCAAAACAAAATAATTAAGATCATTAGAATAATGTTGTTTTTTTTGTTTTAAAACATAATGTGGCCTTTTAATATAAAATAATATGCCAACGGAGTTATGAAGCTACTGGCCTTTATCACTTCATTCATATTATTAAAATTTGATTCTGGACCAACCAACCACCAGCCTCAGGAAAAAAATAAAAGCTGATATGTTTTCATCTTGTAAAGAAACAATAAAAATGATCATTTATCACCTAAAGTGATTTTAAGTTCAAACATAAATTGCTGTTCTGTAAAGTTATATTTATGTTGCTGTCTCTTACTATTTTATGAAAATTATTTGTAAGAAAATATGTATTTTTAAAAACTGAGATTAATTATTTCATTAGTAAAATTCAAAGCACAAGTCAAATAAATGTTCTATTAAAACTACCTCTGAAGAAAGTCTATGGCTTCTGCCTCTGCATGATAAAGTACCAATTGTTGAGAAAAAGGAGAAGCAGCAAAAAAGGGAAAGTAGTAGGAATCCTAACATTATTTGTTTATACATTTGTTTATTTTATGGTATTTTAAACTAAATACTGTTTATAATACTTTTATACTCTGAAAGGCTTCGAAGTGTGCCAATTTAAAAAGAGAAGAATGAGACATCTTTGGGCATAAGTTGAGGGTGGATATATAGTGAGATACAAATATATACTGTTTGATAGCAAAACTTTCTTTAGCAACAAACAAATATTTAGGTAAATTTTTGCATTTAAAAAATTCAGATAGCATCTACTGAATATGAATAAACTTAGGGTTCTAATTTTAGTCAAACCTAAAGATCACAGAAGAAAAACAGCTGAAGCAGGTCTGGCAACAACAGATTTGCTCTCATTCTTCATGTCATCTTGGTTTCTGTCATTAAACACATTCTATACAATTTGAGCAAAACCAGTTTTTGGTGGTAGTCTCAGGTTTAGTTTTGTTTTTAATTTGTAAAATAAGAGTTTTGGGTCAGATTCTTAAGGGCGTTATCTCTTCTTTTACTTCAGTTGTTCTGAGGGAAAACTATCATAGATATTATGTTCAAGAAATATAATAATAATACAAATACATTAAGTATTAAAACTCAAAATAAAAAACAAACTATTCTTTTTCTGCATCAATTTGTTATAGATACACGTGCAACAAAATATTAGTTTGCAGAATAATGCTATTTTGATGTTTTTGTATATATTTATTTGTATTTAGTTTTTTAGCTATAGTTTTCCTTTTTCTACCCAATACATTAATAAGTGAGTAAGACAACCCTCCTAAGAAGCATGACAATGCGTTTTAAAATTTACATAAAGCATTATTAAGTAGAGAAATTAGTAATAAAATTCAAAGGTAAAAATGTTATTCATAAAATTGTATTATGTACCATGTTTCTTTCACTAAAAATGTTAGGATGATTCGAAAACCTTGATGGTAGATATAAAATAAATGAATTCACCATACCCCAACACTAGAATCTTCCATTCTGACAAAATTAAAAACTATTCTGCAGCTCACTTGGGTTTTGCTCTCGAGATCATCCAGAAGGGCTTTGTATTTCTAATAATTTATATATGATTGTACGCCAGTGTCACCTAGGAATACTCCAATGCCAAGAATATTAAGATTTAAATATGCAGTTTTTTCCTTAACATTTTCATTCTGTTCTCTCTCTTTTGTATTTCTATACTGTTAGTGATTAAAATAACTTTTCATGAAAATATAGATTTTGCTTTTTCATAAAAATAAAATCACAATTACATTTAAAGAGCGCTTAAATCAGTTAATTCAGAGCACATGGAATGTTTATGATTATTCTTGGTTAAATGTCTCAAGTCTTTCCTTCTCTTTTTAGTTCCTTCCCTTCCCCACCCCACCCTCCCCCCAAGACTAACAGTCACTGTGAGTTCTTTGTAAAGAAATGTTTTACATTTGAATGCTCTTAATTGACTCTGTTTACCAAATAATGATGGATAATAGCTCTGAGATCCCTGGGAAAGTGTTTAGGACTATAAAATCTTCTTCCCATTGGATAAGCTTTTCAAACTTACTTGTTTTGATTCAGGAAAGAACCCTAGTAGAATGTCAGGACTTTTCTGGACCAATAGAGAAGCTATTGTTATCTAAGTACCTGTTAGAAAATGAACATTTTCTGTATTTTCTTTTAAAATATTGGTCTCCCTTTAAACAAAAGAGATTTAGTAGTAAATGTTTGACTTCATAGGAATATAACTTGCATGCAGTGATGGCATACACCTTAAAAAAACAGCAAATGTCCAAAACATAATCTACAGAGTCAAATTACTGAGAGGTTATGTATTCTAAAAATTATAACTTTATTCATTCTTTCAACAAATGTTCATTGAGTCACTAGAATGTGCCTGACACTTGACTAAGTGCTCAAAAAGGGGGAGAGGGAATAAAAAGAGATTAGATGTATGTTTTTATAAAATTATAATAAGGGAGAAAGTTTGTCAAATATTCACACAAATATATAATTAAAAAAGGAACACAACTCTATGCCAGATGGAAATCCTTTCTTTTGATAGCAAAGGTGTCTGGAACAGACTGCCCTACATCCCCA
The DNA here is from genome assembly GCA_019455555.1 of Galemys pyrenaicus. Lineage (NCBI taxonomy): Eukaryota > Metazoa > Chordata > Mammalia > Eulipotyphla > Talpidae > Galemys > Galemys pyrenaicus. The sequence goes on along the minus strand of JAGFMF010011702.1, from coordinate 6,476,367 downwards.
GAATTAATTTTCTCAAGATGCCCTTCTCTGGTGTGGAGTATTTTGAGCCAGGAGCAAGGAAATCCAGAGTCTGAAGAGACCTTTTGTCCCTTCCGTCAATCTTTCACCTTTCATTAATGTAAGAAGAGTTGCTCATTCAGTTTTTGCCCTTTTTTAATATAAGACACAATCACCACTCTCCTTATATAAGTTAGAAGAATGTAGTTTGGGGGATTTCATCTAGGTGTTGGTTTATCTCTAAACATCATATCTGCTTGAGAAGTTTATCTTTAATAGTAAAGATGAAATAAATCATCCTGTCTTGCCATGTGTGAGGATGACCTCATCCCATCTGTCTTTGTCATTTGAAATTTCCAATCCCTCTGGTAGGTGTGTGGACCCCTCAATACTAAATTTTAATCCTTTGTCCCTTATCCATAGTAGGATGTGCATAATCATTGTATGCCAAAATTCATTTACTAATTTGATTGTTTTCTTTTGCTGATCACTTTGATGCTATTTGGTTGATGTCTGGCCCAAAAGAAGCCAGAGGTATTTTCCCTTATGCCCCAATAACAGTAAATTAACAGAGAGGCTTTGAAGAATAAGGATTTCTGAGAAGAAGTGGTATTTTACTTCATATCTTGAGTTTGAAGTTTAAGCAAAGGGAAAGTAGAGGCATGACAAAGAATAAAATATGCAAATATCTCTTGTCAGAAAGAAGTGGAGGGAAGAAGGTAAGGTAGAGAATGTTAAAATGGTAAAAGATGAAGTTATAGAAATGGAGGACACACTAAATCAGGAGATAGATAATTTGAAGACTTTGGTTTTTACCCTCAAACACAGGTAAAATTGAGTTTGCAGTAATCGACTAAAAGAAAAGGTTTGGCTTACTGATGATGAATAAAAGTCAGATGAAATTGGTTGAGTATTAAGGGAATAAAACAATCAGAATAAAGAATTTCTCTGAGAAGTTTGACTGTGTAAATGGATATAGGGAATCTATAAAAAAGGGTTTCTGATGAGAGTGACTTGAACATTAAAATATTTTTGGAGAATTCATTTTAATGGAAATGCTTAACTATGTAAAAGGTAAGAGACACAAATATTCCTGAAATACTGGAGGGAACAAGATGAAAGACAGCATTGACAAACTGCCTTAGAAAGTAGAAAAGATATCTGCTTTACTTTAAAAATTATGAAAGGGTTAAAAAATAATAAAACAAAACTGTGCTGATTTTAATAAGCTTGTTGGTGTCATAATGTGAAGGCCAGGGAGTTTTATTCTACTTATTTGTAAAACTCTGTTCTTAACAGAGAAGGGAGAATTGAGGGTAGGTGGGCAGAAGGTTGTGGATCACAAAGATTTGTAAAGGCTCTTTTGGAGAGCAGAAGGAAGTATCGATTACATAAAATATGTTTTCTGTGTAGAAAAAGTTTGGTTTGCGGTAAGGTCAAAGTTTGCTGATTATGGATAAAACAATGTCCAGAACCATAGAGAAAGAACTTCAGGGGTGTACGGAATTGTGGATTAGATGCAGGGCCATGAGGCTGGGGCAGATGTGTGAGAAATATGCAGTAGTTCTCTGGACTTTGCATTTTGTGTTAAGAGCATGATAGATGTAAGCTCCAGGGGTTTTGTGTGTGTGTATGTGAGTGGGGTTAGTGGGAAGGGAGGTGGCTATTAGATAAAATCTTATCATTTTGACAACATGGAAGCAAATGGAAGGGATTATGCTATGTGAAGAAGAAAGACTAATACCAGATGATTTCACTCATGTTGGAATATACAAAAAGAAAGCAAAGGAACTGACAGGACTGAATCAAAACAAATCCTAGAATAGAACTCCAGAATTGAGGTTACTAAATATGGACAGAAAGCGGGACTGGAAATAGTGAGGGGAGTGAGCCTGTGGGTATTTTCATAGCAGATGTGGTATATGATTAAGGGTATCTGATGCCCCCAAATCATATACAGTGATGTAAACCAATGTACCTCAAGAAAAAAGAAACCAATAAATAGAAATCGCATAAGTATATGCCAACAATTTATAAACTGTAAAGTACCATAACTTGTACACACTCATTCAGGGTATATATAGATGCATTTAGATAGAAACAATGCCTTCAGTGTTCTACCATTCTCTCTTCGTTTTAATTGTAAAATAAAGAACAGATAAAGAAAACCTACTCCTCCACAAAAAAAAAAAAAACAAGAGGAGCTTCTTGTCTTTTATGTCAAAAATCATTTTGATGAAAATCATTTCATTTACTAATTTTGAAACAGATGACAGTTTTTTCATGAGATAAACTTTATAACGCACATTTTGGAGCAATATTATTTATTGACCCATAATGTTTTCAGTTTAAAAATACTGTATAATCAATCTATGTGGCGGTGTAGCTCAAACATAATATCCCCTTCTTTTGGAATTTTTTAAAAGGAAACTAGTATTCCAGTAGGGAAAAGCAGCTCTCCCTGTGGTAAAGATCACTGTAGAGTATCTCACTTTTACCAAATTTCATGTATTTGCCTGTAGCTACAATAAAGCTCCAGGTGGGCAAAACATTAAGTAAAAAAGAAAATCTATTAAAACAATACATTGAAACCAGCTATGAATTCTTGCCAACTTCTAGGAAGAAAACATCATTAAGGGACTCACAGAACTTAACTGGGAATTTAAACTCAACAGGAGATAATATCAATTTATATTTTAGGAATATATGTGTTAGAGTGGTATTGAGTGAATACAAGCATTTTGCAACATACATGCAATGGCTGTAAGTAGTGGTATTGAGGAAAGCTGTTTAAATAAAATGTAAAAAGGAAGAAAATTTATAATGGCTACTCAGATTATATATAATACAGTAACGGTGCATTTCAGGAATTAATTTTTTATGTGGGTTTAGTATATCAGAATGTTGAGTAGTTTACATGGTTTTGAGATCAGATTAAAGGCTTTAAAACCATTAAAAAAATATTTTGTGATCACAGTGAAAAGTACAGGTGAATGCTAACCTATAAGAAATTGCATGTTGCTTTTCTCAGGTAGAACTATGTAAGCCATGAATAGACTTAGGGCTGCATAGATCAGCAGCAAGACCTCTCATGTAGAAGTTGGTGTATCATTTTTTTCCCATCCCCAAGTAACTGTATTAGAAAATATCACATAACCTTTTGCCATGTGACTCAAAAAGCATAAAATAATTTAAATCGGCAAGGTGAGCCCAAGGTTCACTTAGTATTTTCATAAATTCAGACACTTTGAAACCTACTCTTGTTTCTATACTATTTAGTCTTAATTATATCTAAATACACTTTTTCATAATGATGCTTACAACTTAAACCTTATTACGTTGGCTCTCCCTGGTGGCGCAGTGGGTTCAGCAACGCACTATGAAGCAAACCATAGCCACTGCAGCACAAGTTCAATCCCTGCTGCCAGCTGGGGAGGTGACCCACATGGTGAGGCAGACCTCTCCTGCCTCGCCCGCTGCTCCCCTCAGCAGTGTGCTTCAGTTGATCTGCCTGTTCTTCTCCCCACTCTGTCTGGTGGATTGTCTCACCTCCCCGCACCTCTGGCCTGTACCCCAGTACTTGTATGCATAAATAAATAAATATTTTTTAAAAAATAAATAAACCTTATTACATTTAAGAAGACTCTAAACACCGAATCATATTATCAGTAACCCATGAATTCCTGATTTTATATGTACCTTAGAATATATGACCTTCAGTATTCTGCAAAATCCCAAGTGTCTCTTGACACTTGGGAAATAACTAAAATGATGCATTGAAATAACTGAAGCGATGCTTTACAAGACACTCTCTTTGATAGGATCAATACATACTAGCTTCCTTCTCTTAAACTTTGATCCCTTTTGTCTATGTTTTCTGACCTAGGAATCACTGGAAGTCATTGTTCACTTTTGCACACTGTATACTTGTATGCTTTCTCCTTTCAGGAGTATTCCCTGTAAAATTCCCACAACCAATTCACCTGTGAACCATCGCCATAGTGCCTTATGATTTTCTGTTCCTTGTTTTGATTTCTCTACTTCCCCTCCATTGCAGAATGTCTCTGATTTATTAGTTGCCTGCTAATTTTATTTATTACTTTTTTTTTCCCCTGACCCCTTATTTGGTTCCCCTATATTCCTTCTATCAGCGAAACCATATGATATTTTTCTTTTTCACTCTGGCTTATTTCACAGAGCATTAACCCTTCTAGCTTCTCTTTCTACCTCTTACTACATTGTCCTGCACATACCACAAATGCACTATCTCCTGATGCTCTCAAAATTTTCAATTGTGGGGCCATCTGACTTCTGCTGTGTTCTGTGTGGAAATAGTAGAAATAGCTTTTAAACTTTACCCTGTGCTGCATTGCCACCTAGGTCCTATGACAGCACATTTCTTGTCCAGAGTTTTACTAATGATCTCATGACAATGTCTCCTTTATCTTCCATCCCATAGAAATTCCAAACCAGTCCACATGTCTAGTAAAGCACAGGCATTGTCCTCTCTTCTAAGTCTTCATGTCCTCATTATCATAGGTGAGGCCCCCCCAAGACAAAACAAGCAAGCAAATCATAAGAACATCTTTTTTCCTTCTTCAGCAGCATAAATTTCCTTTCACATATTATTTCAATTATATATATATACTTGTGGGGATAAGGAGAAGTATTTGCATAAGTATCCCAACCTGTTTGTAGAGCAGAAATAGTCAGGGATTCAATGAGGACTCATTCAGAAATCTAGTATGAAAAGAACAAATACCGATAGTAGGAAATAAATTATTATAAACTAAGGTTTCATTTGCTGTTATTTATAACAATTGAAATCAGAGTTATGATTTTTGTATAGTAATAACTACCATTTTTGAGTAGTTACTATGTACTAAGCACTATCCTAGGCAGTATAAAATTGCTACCACATCTAGTTCTAAGAGAAGCTGTTTACTTCACTCTCCTTAAATTTTTCCAGATAAGGAAATTAAAGTTCAAAGCCATCTCACGAATGAAGTGAACAAACTAGGATTGTAGCCTAAGACTCTGACTTCTAAATATATACTCTGAACCAGAACTACTTCTAAATCCTGATATACCTCACTCCCCCATTACACTGGATAGACATTTATCAATACTGGTTTCTTAAAGTCTATATGGAGTATATGCCCCATGAAGCAAGACTGTCACTGAAAAATCAGTGTTTTCGGAGCATGTATTTACTATGTGTCCACAGCCATGCTAGAACATAGAGGGTGGGTATTAAAAATAATAATCCTCACTGTTCTTTTATATTCAACTTAATTTCTTTGCTTAAACCAAGAACATTGATGTATACTTCAGAACAAAAATAGATCATGTTAAATAATATTCAACTTTGCCTTGATATTGTTTATATTATGAGCATTCACACACTATTTGAGAATTTGTTAACTCCAATTTTTTGTTTTTTGGTTTTTTTCAGAATTATAAAAAAAACATGTAACATGACTCTTGGGAAGGTTATACCGTGAGGTATCTGTTGACAGTTTAAGAGAAAAAATTATAGAAGTTACATTTAACACATTTTATTTTGAAATTAAACACACCATAAGTACTCATAATTTTGCATATAATTCCAGATAAACTCAGGCCATGTGAAATGATTTAAAGTAGAAAACCAGGATCAATGGCTTGACTTAGCACTATTTATAGAATTTGAAGTCAGAAGGACTTAGTGGTTTAATTAATAATAGTAATATGTTCTTATTTTAGAGGAACCGATATAGCAGTGTGAACAAACACACTTCTTTCTCTTTATTTTTATTGCACGGATTATTTTCTCAGGATGAATTTGAATTTCAACTGATGTACTTCAAAGTCACATATATGTTATGTATGTGTGCACCATGCTTATTTTTGTGTATTCATATATGGCTTCCCCCAAATATTCTATGAAATGTTATGCAGAATTTGAAATGTTATAAAAGCATTCAATATCATGTTTCCTCTGTAAAGAAACCACAAGACCTATCTTAATAAGATGTATATTTTAATGACTAGGCTATCAGAGTAAATGCTAAGGTTTGCTATGATTCAGAAAATTCATTCTAAAGTGTTTTGTGTTTTTATGTGTGTGTGTGTGTTTGTGTATGTGTTTCCAGTGATATGAGAGCCTCTGTGTCATGACACTGGTTTTTGGGTCCTTTACTGAATATTAAAATATTTTGGAAACAGTTGGTGGTAAATAGGGAATAATAAAATTTTTCTGGAAATAAGTAACTAAAATTCATTTATTCAATAAAATTGAATCTCAAATGGTTTGAATTAGAAACTGTAATAAAGAGTAAGTATGGAAAACAAGTTCTCTGAGATAAAAAATAATAAATTCAAAGATGCCATAACTTTTCTCTATAGATAGGGACTCTTACTTAAAACGTAATCAACAATAACCAATTTTGATTGCTAAAATGTGGGTATTCCAATGGGAATAGTTCATGCTATTGGCTACTCAAATTTCTCTTGCTTAAGGTTTTATAGTTCTTGCTGTCATGTAGAGAAATCATTTGCCAAAAGTTTTTAATTTTCATTTGGAGGTTTCTGTGTCATTTAAGCAGTCTAAAACAATAAGACTAGTTTTCAAAGTTTGCTTAACTAATTGTTGCCAGGTTTATTTGCCAAGCTTATTGAGTCATATATTTAGTTTTCTTTAAGTCCAGAGTCTGCTTCTCATTGGCAGGTATGTTTTAGAGTCAGCATATTAAAAGTTAAAAGTATGTGTATTGGTTTTTTTCCTCTGTCATATCTATAGCAGCCAGAGAGAACAAAGAACTTTTAGCTACAACAGGAATTTCCTATAAAAATACAGTAAATGACTGTGTTTTCCTCATAAATCACCTTTCTCTTTCCTCCTAGGTCTTAGTCAATTCTCTACTATATTAGGTAGAAGTTTGCTTATTTTAACAGAAACTAGTAAATGTAAATGGATTTCCACTTGTTTTTAATAACTAGTAGACACATTAATACTAGCAAAATGGAACTACATTAATGAAACAAACCACAGGTGGAATGGCTTTTTCATTTAGCCATTTGTAATTATATTGTAACTAGTTGAGAAACAGGCACATAATTAGATAATACTGGAAAGGTTTTAATATGGTGGAGTTTACAGAGCTGGAAGCTAAAAAAGTAGATTTGAAGTCCTAATAAGCAAAAATGAATTCTGACATAGCTTAATTAATAATTTCACTTTGCTTATATTGGCAAAAGTCTGCATATTTTGGGGACAGTGGAGATTTTGTCAAAATAGTTATATTTCATTAAGAAGATATCTAATTTGCTTTAAAAGGAAATTTTTGGAAAGCCTGGGAAAAGGGATGGAAAATAAATGAAAGAATAATAAAATATCTAAGGGAAACAAACAAAACTGAATACTTATCTCTCATATTACAGACCAGTGTCCCCTTGTTCCTTGTGTACCGTCACCCTTCTATTGAGAAGTAGTTACCAAATCACTGGCAACTTGAGAGTTACAGTATAGTCTTGGATTAAAAAGAATTAGCACAGGAAGAATAGACATCTTTAAGAAACACCCATTAACTCATAGATAAAAAGTTAAGTAAAGTATCTCAGAAGAGTCTTATTCAAGTAAAAGATATATAGAGCTTAAGCTTTATTAGTTTAGTGGAGAAATTACCTTTTTAAATATTTACCTTGATTTACTTCCCATTGTTCTAACAAAACAACCTAACTCCAGTTCTCTGAACTATTTACATTATTTGCTGAGAAAACTTTCATCCTACCCCATTGTGAAAGTCTTAACCCAATCTTAAAGTCAGCCATATGCAGAGACCTTCTGAAGAAAATAGGTAGGTTTCTTATGGACATAAAGTCATTTCTAAGAGACAACTGCATTATTAGATGTAAAACTAAAATTTATGAACATTGCTAATTGTCTCCCAAATAATCTACAAATGTAAAACAGTTAAGGTAATGAATAATTCTGAAGTATAACTGAAAAAATATCAAACAAGACATGTGAACTTTAGAATCAGAAATAGTTGTTAGGGCCTCCCAGATGGCGCAGGGGTTAAGTTGTAGCACTATGAAGCTATCTGCAGCCACTGCAGTATGAGTTTGATCCTCAGCCAGGGAGCTAATCCACATGGCAAAACAGACCTCCTCTGTTTCACCTGCTGCTCCCCTCAGCAGTTTATTTCAGTCTGTCTGCCTGTTCTGTTCCCCACTCTGCTTCTGGTGAATCCTCTCACCCCTGCACCTCTAGCCTACACCCCAGCTTTTGTATGCATAAATAAATACATTTTTAAAAATAGTTTTGTTAATAAGATTCAGTTAAGTATAATAATTTAATTGTTTCACATCAATAATAGGATAAATGATGAAGAATGAGGACAATAGCTGTCTGTCAACTTCAGATAAACTATATGTGAGATACAATTTCAGTTAGGTTTAGATTTAAAAATGAAATGAATATGTTAGTTAGAAATTTAAATTTAATATTTTTACTTACTATCTTGGCATCAGAAAAATTTTTTTATAGGTTATTAATCTTTGATGATAGATAGAAACAGATCTATCCAGAAATATTCCCCTTGTTTTTTCTTTCCCATTTCTTACCCATCTCTCAAGTCTCATAGTCTACTAAATGATAATGTGTCTAGAGCAAGACAAAAATATTCGAAGTGAGAGACTCTAAACTATTACAAATCAAATTATATGATGCAGGAAATTCAGACCAATATTTTACTTCCAGCCTTTATCTTTAATTTAGAGTAGTTATAGTCAGAGACTCCAGAATCTCAGAGTTGAAATAGAGCTGAGAAGTTTCACCATATGATCTGTAAAAGGTAGAGATTCGGAAGAGTTTAGTGATATTTGCTTCACGTCCCACTAAATTTGTAGATCAGCCGAGAGTAGGAGTTTCTTTTCTTTGTCCCAGTTCTTCTTTCCTTTTTTAGGTAAAGACTAAAGTAATACAACTGCAAACTGCAAACCTGGTTCTAAGCTATCCTTTTCAGTTGCCCCCACAAGTGATTTTTCAACCCCTTTGTCAGATTTTAAATATATATCAATGTTAACCTCTAGTCACTGAGACTAATATCTTAAAAATGAGAAATTGGGCAACAAACTTCTCACAAACAGCTATCGATACTTGGCATGTATTGTGAGAATAATCTAACGAAGACAGTTTTTTAAATTGGAAACTTTTGTTTTTCAAGTCATTTTTAATTTATTCTTTCAAACTTACCAACATTTTAAAATTTACAAATTAGGAAGACTAAGATTATTAAGACTATATAATCTTCTTAACTTCCAGATGCAGGTGACTGGTATACAAAGATAGTAGAGGCCAAAATCAGGTCTTTCCTCATAAGTAAATTTTCTTACATTTTATGCTATTACCTATGTGTCTTTAGTCAGAATAATTTACTTGAGTCTTATAAAAACTGATCTGGTACCACTTCACATAAAATAATTCAGGAAGAAAAATCAGCAGTCAGATATAAGTAGGCATTTTGCGTATTCAAACCTTGCTCTAAGGAATGGTGAGTCATGTGAAATGTAATGTGCAAAGGAAGTTGACACATAAAAGGATGGAACAACAATGATGAGTTCCCAAAGACATGCTGTGGGACAAAGAATAATTATAGAGGGTCTATTTTTGGATCCAGCAGTATGACTTGGAAATTTAAAAATCTCAGATTAAGAATTGAACAAAGCATTGTGTCACTCAGCTTTGGATATAAGAGAAAACTAGTAGCCCCTTTTTTTCATTAATGCTATTACACTTCATTAGCATGAGGCATGATTGAATTGTTAAATTCTTTGGAATCTACAAATAAGTTAGGATAGGAAAGCTATTTCAGTTTTTTAGGGAGGGAGGGAGGGACCTTTAAAGTGTAATCATAATTGCATACTTAATATCTTATCTGACATAGAACTTAATGACAGATATAAATAAGATACATTGCTGTCTGCACAGTAATCTTTTTGGAATCACCAATGCCCCTGAAGTTTGCAGTTAATGCCCAGGATTGAAATTGAAACTGTTTTTACCAAGGAGCTCTAAAAATAGAATCTAGGGCAAGTTAAAATTTTAAAACAACTCATTCCTCATTTTCCTGTTCCTTTATTTATCAATGGTATCCTTTTAGGTCCCAACTAATGGATAGATTTACCAAAGGAATAGAACAGTGACTATGTGAATCAAAAAACAATAAATTTAAAAAGAGCAACATCTCCCTATTACTTTATAACATTAAATATAATTTGTTTTATTATTTTGTATGTGTATATGTAGTTATGATGATTATTCACAGGTATTATGTGCATTGTATGTGTTACATCTGTGACCAAATATTATTAAGCTATTATGTTACTAAATCTGATAGAATCCTGTCAAATTAATATAATAATTATAGTTCTCTGGCAAGGGAACAAGAATATGGGAAATAAATCCATACCCAAAAGGTCTAATGGAAATGAATTTGCTGATTTGGGGACACCTATAATCCACATTTACCAATGTTATGGGTTTTTTTTTAATTGCCTTTCAAATATTTTTTTATTAACTTTTTTTTAATTTTATTTATATTTGACATCAGTTGTAATCCCCATGTATTCCCCATCACCATATCACCAGTGCACCATCACCTCAGTCCCCTGTGCTCCTGTCTGCCCTCAACCCTCACCCTCCCCCTTCCCCACCAAGTGTCCCCAATTTATCCTTGTCTTTTCATTTTTGGTTTTTGTGTCTTTATTGTTATTATTATTATTTCAAATTTTTTTTTATTCAGAAGTTATTGGGCATTTCTTTATTCAGAAGAACAGGAAGTTGTGTCATTCAATGAAATATTACTAACATGCTTATATTATCCTCAACTTTGTTGAAAATCCTACATGTTACTTTCACCTGGTCATTAATTGTTTTGTAATGTATGCAATACCTGAAAGTAAGGCCATCCACAGTTTTGACAGGCGGCAGCACAATAAGTTGTTGTTTCATCATTGGACCCTGAATGACAAGAGAATATCCTGTGAATTTGGGAATTATATTAGTGGATGGTGGGATTTTATGGAACTTAAAGTTATAGTTTGTTTCTTTATTAAAATAATAAGTATATCCATTTTAAATGATACATTTAATGAGAAGGTGGGAAAAATTAGGCACATTTTGGTTGCCACCATGTAAGTAGTAACCAAGAACTTTCTATTTGGCATCTTATTTCTTAAGAATGGAGGCTCTAAAAGGGCATAAATGTGGGGCCAGATGACCCTGTTTTTCTAAATATTAGTGCTAGAAAGAGTTGGATGCTCTCAATTGTTCAGGAAAAAATATTCTCTTAGAAAAAAGGATGGCTTGGTCTATAGTTCTGAGGCAGAAACGTAATGCCTGGTTCTAAGTATGGGGATTCAAAGTGATTCAAGTGAAGTGAATAAGAGGGCAAAAGTTATACATCTTGTCAAAGAGGAAAACAGAGGCTATGTTGTATCAGTAATAATATTTAATTTCCTTAAATGTAGGATATTACTGAAAATTTAGATTTGTCTATTTCTAAACGAAGTCAATGTGAATGTGGTTTACATATATCATTGTAGACTCTAATGTTGAAAGCAAGATATAACTAGTATTTAGTTGAGCTTTCTTTGCATTTACACACAATGTACTTGAACAACTTCAAATTGTCAAATTTGAATTTGGAAATTATTGATCTCTAATGTCTCATATTGTGATTTAAGAGATTTTATTGACTTTTAATGATCCTTAAGGATCATTAATTTGATCCTACTTCTAACACTAATCATTGAGCTACTGCCAGTGATTTCTATGAAGTCAATAGGGAGTCAATGTGGGAATGCAAAGACATTAATAAACTTTATTAAAAGCAATTGCTGAAACCACATCTTTGTAGAAAAAATTTTGAATTAATTTATAAAATTACTGTGTAAATGTGTTGATAATTTATTATATAATTATTACAGATCAGTTAGTATGTGTTACAATTAAGATCATGATCTGATCTTATTAAAAAGATGTATATTTTGATGTTAAAAAATTCTACATATTCTTAGAACCTGGAACTTCTACAAGCTATTTTGGAAAAAATTAAAACTCTTGTCTATCTGAGGGCTTACTGGCATACATTTGGAATTCAGAAGGTTTAAAGTTGAAGTTTATTTTGAGTATTTCCCAACTTGCTAGAAAATGCCACTAGAAATAGATATGACCATGGAATGTTATTTTTTTTTCCTATGTGGTTCCAGAAATTTCATTTTTCATCCCAGTTGAAAATTTTATGAGAAAATATTTCACTTTTTTGGTTATTTGGAATAGGTAGAAAACAAAAATTACATTTTTTATGACTATCAGAAAATTTGTTGATGAGTTAATCTTCATTATTAAATATACTGCACATATTAATAAAATAATGTGAATGTCAGATGCAATACTAAAATTTTCCTCTGCAAAATATCAGCATCTGTAGTACAAAGAAATAGATTAATAACCAAGAGATATAAAACTTTAGTGACAATGATAAAGATACCTAGAGAAAACTCAATAGAAAGCTAGTTTTGTTCAAGTAGCGTTATTAATTGAAATGATTATATAATGGACTCAAAACCAAATCCGTCTCCAAAACACAGAAAAGAAATAATGCTAATAATATTAATGGATAAATCATATTGATACAATATTGCCTGGCAAAACATAACAAGTAAGCTAAAAGAAAAAAAATGTGAAAATAAGTAAAATTATTACAGAAAGTCAGACTTGAAGAATCTATTAAATTTAGTTAATGGATATAAGGCCATCAAGAGGATTTCAATATGAGGAAATATGCAAAAGACATAAACTCCAATTCCTTCTATAATATTTTAGATGTGACATAATTGTTATAAAAGTAGAGACATTATTTTTCGAGAGATTTATAATCTCTATAAATGATTTAAATAGTTACTGGGTTATAAAAGCAAACTGTACCTTTTTATGCATTGGTCCAAATTCATAGAATGTGTAACACCAAGGGTGATAATGATGTGCTAGTGTAGGTCCACTCATTATAACATGTTAACAGTCTGGTGAGTTGGTGGATGTTCATAGTTGTGAAGCTTTGCATGAGTGGGGAAGGAGTAGTTGGAGGAATAGATAAATGAAAAGTCTTTGTACTTTCCACTCAATTTTGCTGGGAACCTTAAACTGCTCTAAAATGTAAAGTCTATTTACAAAGTAACACAGTCCATCTAAATGGACTCATTTTCTTCCTCTGTTTTTTTCTTTTTCTATATTCAAAAGGGCAGGTTTGTTATAAAAAAGGAAAGGAAGTGAAGGACACGTGCACAGACACAACTGGACAGAACAAGCTGCCCCTGAAAGGGATAGGTTTGTTAAAAGAGAGGCCTGTGTTGTCATGGGTGGGCAGTCTTGGAGAATGTTGGTGAAGAGAAACATCTATGTAGTCACAGGCAGGCAGGAGAGCTGCTGCTCTTCCTTTATTTTCAAAGGAGATTTTGATGTGCATTTGATGAGTTTTTTTTTTTTTTAAGGGAAATGGAAAGTTAGGGTTATAATTATAGGCATTATCACTCTATCTCTTTGTTCATGATGAGAAAAGCTATTCACACATTCCCAGTTTCAAAGCAATAAAACATATTTTTTCCTTTCTCTCAACCACTTAACCAAAAATGAGTTAAGTCTCTTAAATAATTATGAGTAAAAAGTGGGTTAACCATAATTCTAAAGTATCAACTCACTGTTACCCAATTAGAAACAAATGTTTCAGAGAAAGGAAAATTTTAATTCATTTTACATACAAACTTGTTGTGATTCATAAGCAGGGCAATGCAAATTAAAACCACAATGAGGTACTATGTTACACCCACCAGACTGGCAAAAATTTGAATGTTTGACAATAATACAAAATATTGGAAAAGATGTGGTGCAATGGAAACCTCATATACTTTGGTGGGAGTATAAATTGGTACAAGTGCTTTGAATTACTAGGATCTTGAAGTCCTACTCATAAATTTATTCCTTAAACGAAACCAGACATTTGTGTATCAGGAGATATACAAATACAAAAAAAGTTCATTTCTTTATTGTGATAGTGAAATGGTGGAAGCAATCCAAATGTCTCTCATCAGGGAAAAGGATAAATACCTTGTGGGACATGCATACTACAGAACACTGCAGCAGTGAAAAGAGAACCACAGCTATGCACATTAACAGTGAAGCTTCTCCAAAACATAAGGCTGAATGAAAGAAGCAAGTCCCAAGTTATATATCAGCAAATGATTCCACTTTCATAACAGCAGAAAACTGTACAGGAAACTAAGTAACATATTGCTTTAAAACACATGTATCTATGGTAAAGCCTTAAAGGAAAGGGAAAGAAAGGAGTGATTAGTGCAAGTTTAGATTAATGGTTTACTTCTAGGATATATGTGTGACTTTATCAGGGAGGAAAACCGTGCTCAAACAGGGTCCTAGGAGTACAGGCATTTACTTATTTAAAAAATGTGTCTGTGTGATAGATGATCTATAGATTTGAGTTTTAAATTTTTAAAAATGATTATATGTAACAGTGTGAAGAGTATGATTCCTTGCTCTGTATTTGATGTGGTTTTTCATAAGTCCAAATAGCAAGATGCTAAGTATTTGTTATAGGACTGGTTGGGTGAATGGAGATGGAACTACATCACTTTGTACTGATCAACTTGAATGTTTGCTTCTTTTTGTCAGAATATTGTTACAGCTTACCCTTTAGATTTTATAGTTAAATTATAGTCATGTGTATAATTTGGACACTTAAATTTACAAATGAGATTAGGTATATATATTCTATTGGATCTCAGGCTACTTTCCTAGTAAGAAGAAATTTCGAAATCACAAATAACATGTGAAACATGTACACATACATTTAACCTGAGTTGAATCAGTGAGGAAAGGGTTAATAAATTTGTATTTGGAATTTTACCAATTCCCTAAAATTTTTATATTAGCATGATTCATACAGGGAAAATGTGCCTCCAAATTAAAAAAATAAATAAAAAAGCTAACAATTCTCAAAGCCAGTATTAGAAGAGAATTATAAGAGAAAATGATATATGTGTGTGTCTTGTTATTTATATGCATTTCTGTTTGAATTAAGATTAGTATTTAATTATTTAGAAAGAAAAACTCTTCATTTAAACCTGTGCCTTGTTCATGCTCTTATTATTACAGATTTTGTTTTATTATTGAGGTAGCATTGGGTTACAACCCTGTATATGATTTAGGGCAATGGGTCCACAGTTTCTCAGATGTATGCCAACACCCCACCTCCACCCAGCAAAGTACCCATAGTCCTTTACCATAGACCACTGGGATGTCTGTCATTATAAAATCGAGCTTTATCATGTTGTTATGTCTAATTCTCACAATAAACATATTTCAATAAAGAGAAAACTGTTTTCAGAGTACAAAGATCACTTAATCATCCCCTCACTCCTTCTACTGAACTACCCCAAACTGGTTGAGTAAAGTTGGAATGAGCTCACCTGCTGTAAATGTGTTGCTATTAATGAAGTCTGCTTTCTGGGTCACTTTTAAAAATATATTTTAAACAAACTAAGACTTCTTAGTCAGAATCTGTGAAGTCTCCACTTGAAACTAGAGTCATCATCTTAACCATTGTATTCAAGTTTTAAAACAAGATTACCACAAAGGAGGTGGCTTTTGCTTTTCACATCTTCATAAACATTTCTCATCTCTTACCAGAAGGAAAAAACTAAGCTTAACATTCAACCCCATTTCCTAAACAAAAGAGCAGATAAAGTTTTCTGTGGAAATATTAAACCAGGCAGCTGGAAGGTATTTGCAGAGCAAAGTTTTTTACATGATCATGTATCACAAGTATCTCCACATCTTAACTGGTGTGGTTCAGTACTAGATTTTTATTTCCTAACATTTCTGGCAAATAAAAGTCTTATTGAACCAACTTATCTATTTTTTTATAACCACTCTTCTTACCTTCTTCGCTCTCTTCTTTATTCACCTTTTCTTTTTATTTTCAAATCCCAGCCCTCACCTAGGTTTCATATCCATGTTTACTCAGTTAAGAAACTTACTGAATTGATTACATTCTAACAGTTACATATCTATACTCTAGATAAGAATTTTTATGAATCTTCTCTGTTTTTTGTTTTCCTGATTGTCTGTTTACTCTCTAATCTTATCCCTTTCTTTTCTTATTTCCTCAACCTCTGGGTGAATCTTCAAACCCTTCACCTTTCCATTTACAAAGATAATGTAACACACATGTAACAAAACTCAGGAAGAGATGCACCCCAGAAGCCCCAAACCTGCCCCTTGTAAGTAGATTGTTCCATTCACCACATCAAGACAAAACATACAAGACCTTTAATGGAAAGGAACTTCAATACAATTGGTAAACAATACAGAAAAGACAAAGAATAATATAATTACTAAATCAAGCACCCAAAGCTACCCATCCCCTCAAGGGTAAAAGTTTACCCAAACAGGTTTGGCCCAAAGCAAGGGTCTGAAAGTCTGCCACAAATCTAAAGCATCTTCCGGTAGAGACCCATAGAAAAGGATCAGTAAGAGTCAGACTAGTGTGGGAGGAAAAGAGCAAAATCAAAATCAAGATAAAAATTGCCATTGTTAACCTCCCCACCAGTCTCTCACCCGCATGTTTCAACCAGTCCAAGACCAAAAGGCAAGAGTTGTTTCTTTACATGTCTCTCAACTCCATGTGCCTCCTCCAGGTCTCCTTCTAGCCCTCCATTTTACTTCCTCCAGTCTCCTTTCTAGCTTCTTTTCCTCCAAGCTCAGTTCCACCCTCCTTTGGGTGGGACAGGGAATCTGGAACGTCACCTTTTCCTGGGGAGCACCCTTTTACAGTACGAACATTTAATAAACAGTAACAGAAATATGTAACTTCTAGTAGATGTTTTATTGCAAGGTAATTAGTGTTGCAGGAAAAAGTAAGGACAAATAAGAAGTATGGAGTAGGCAAAACAGTTGTGAGGGTGAAGATGTAGGTTGATTTGAAATAGTGATTAAGGTGAATCTCATAGAAAAGTTTATCTCCAAGGAAAGACTACAAGAAGGAAAAAAGTTTAAGCATATGGATAACTGTGAGAACATTCTATATACATCAAAAGGAAACCACTGATAATTTTTAATCTCTTTTAAATGATGTACTCATCTTCCTTTAAATTGATGCCAGTTGACATCTAAAGCACTAGCAAGAAGCAAACTTGTCAGGAAGTGAAGACTTTAACAAAAAGAAGTCACTAAAATTTAAATGCAGGAACTATTATATATAAGCCCACAAATAATTTTTCTTGATATTCAGAGATTGTAATATACATAAATGATGACAGGTAGAGAAGCATGATAAACTTAACTACTCAATTCATTTTAATAAGTGTTCCTTCATTAATGCCTATTGTAATTTTGTATCAATAAAGTAATGTGATCCACAATAATTTCTGCTGCTTATTACAAATTTATTTCATTCCAAAATGTCATTAGAATTGTAATTGATATTCTGTGATAATTCTCCAGACGGAAAAACTTACTCAATGTGTTTACAGACTGTTTATCTTCCCTGATTATAAAAATATTCAGTTGTCTCTGGAACAGAAATATGGACCAGGCTGTAGCAAAAAAAAAAAAAAATATATATATATATATATTTAAGCTATTTTGAGTAATAAGACATAGTGTAATTAAAGTATAAAAACCTAAAAATCTTTTTTTCTAAAGCACATGCTATTTCAAGACCTATATCACATTTAGATGTAATCCAACCCTCTGAGGACACATTGCACTGAGTCTCCCAATTTCTAAGTTAGTTTATACAGGCCTGTAGCTTCAGAAACATCTTGAAAGCTTAAGAGTTTTGAACATGTAATATTTTGGGTACTAGAATTTAGATAGCTGAGAACGTGTGACCTTAAACAAGTAGTCTTTTATGGTACCAGAGTTGTGATAGTTGAAAACTTAGTGAACAAACTTTGTTTTCAGGGTTACTCAGAAACATTTTAATATTTTTGCTCTTTTCTTTTACAATTCCTCTTCTGAAACTTATACAGAATGTGCATATCCTAGCTCTAATCTTACTTGCACAAAAAAAAAAAACCTAGAAAAAATAGTTTTTTCTTTATCACAACTAAATCAATAGTCATCATCTAATCCTACAATGCACACATGAGAAATTACTTTTCACAGACGTCAGTTGTTCTTTGAGTTATTTTTTATTAAAAACAAATTTTTAAGACCCTCTACTGAACCACTCATGCCCATACCTCACCTCCTTTGTACACCTCCTCCACTTTTTCCCTATTCCCTCTAATAACCATTACTTTCTTTTGCCAAGTTCAAATTTTTATTCCTTCTTTTATTTGTGTGTAATTGCTTTGTTTCTAATATTTATAGTCCAAAGATGAATGAAATCACCTGAATCTGTCTTTCAATGTTTGACTGATTTTACTCAATGTAATCAACCCAGGGTCTATCCATTGTTCCAAATGACACTATTTCATCTTTCCTCAAGGCTCTGTGATATTCAGTTGACTATATGCTCCACAGTCTCTCTATTCATCTGTAGGAGGACACTTGGGTTGTCCCATGATTTGGCAATTATAAACAGCGCTGCTATGTACATAGGTGTACATAAATCTTTCCATATTAAATTCTTCATGCATTTTGTATAAATAACTACTTGCAGTATTTTTGGTTTATGCAGAATTAACATTTATATTTTCTTGAGAAATCTCCATACCATTTTCAACAGGAAGTGTCCCAGCTTGCATTCCCATTAACAGTGAATGAGAGTCCCTTTTTCACCACAACCTCACCAACATTTCCTAATTCTAACTTTTTTTATATGGGTCATTCTCACAGAATTGAGGTAGTATCTCATGGTTTTAATTTGCATTCCTCTTATTGTAAGTGATTTCAGACTCTTTTTCATATGTCTGTTGGCAATCTGAATTTTTTTTTTTTAGAGAAGTGTCTATTTAGGTCCTTTATCCAATTTTTAATTGGGTCATTTGTTTCTTTGTTGTTGGATTGTATAAGTACATTGTAAATTTTGGCGATTAAGCTCTTGTTAGGTATATTGTGTGCAAATAATTTTTCCCATTATGTAATTTTCCTTTCTGTTTTGTGATGATTTATTTTGAGGTATAAAATCTTTTAATTTTAGTGTAGTTCCACTTGTTTATTTTTGCTTTTGTTTCCCTTGCTATTGAGGTTGTATTCCCAAATACAACTTATTGGTAGATGTCCTACAATCTAGTAGATGTAGTGGAAATGTGTCTTTACTTTCAATTACTTTCTGGTTTTCTTTATTATGTCCAAATATTTAATACATTTTGAATTAATTTATGTGTATGGAGTAAAATATGGGTCTTGTTTTGTTTGTTTATTTTTGCATGTGACAAACCATATTTCCCAGCACCAGTTATTTGAAAGACTATCTTTTCTCCATTGTATGGCAAAATATTTCTCAAAGATTAATTATCCTTATTAATATCGATTTATTGCTGGGCTTTCAAATCTGTTCCATTGAACTGAGTTTCTGTTTTTGTTCCAATACTATACTATTTTTATTATTGTTGCTATGTAATATTATTTGAAGTTAGGAAGTGTGATGCCTCAATTTTTCTTCTTTTCTCACAAGATTGATTTTGCTATACAGGCCTTTTGTGGTTCCATATAAATTTGATAATTGTTCTATTTCCTTAAGAAAAGCCATTAGTATTGTAGAAAATTGCTTTGGGTAATATAGCCATTTTAATGATGTTAGTCTTTCTTACCCATGAACACAGGGTATCTTTCCATTTCTTTGTGTCTTTCTTTATTTCCTTTAACAGAGTTTCATATTTTCACTGTAGGTTCTTCACCCTTTTTGTTAAGTTTACTCTCAGGTATTTCATTCTTTCTGGCATGATTGTAAATGGAATTGTGTTCCTTATTTTCCTTTCTTCTGATATGTTGTTTGCATATAGAGTGCCATTGATTTTTTTTTTTTTTTGTATTGGGTTTGTAGCCTGTATTCATTTATTACTTCTAGGAGTTTTCCTGTGATTCTCTAGGTATTATCATGTCATCTGTGAATAGTGACAGTTTCATTTCTGTTCTAACTTGGATTACTTTCATAACTTTTCTTGCCTACTTGCTTTAGCTAGGACTTCCAAAGCTATGTTGAATAACGATGATAGTGAACATCCCTGTCTCACTGCTGATATTAGTGGAAATAGTCTCAGCTTTTCACTATTGAATAGCATATGGACTGTGAGTTTGACATATATGGCTTTTATAATATTAAAATACATTCCATTCCCATTTTTGAAACGTTATCATAAATGGATGTTGCAGCATATGAAATGCTCTTTCAACACCTACTGAGATGATCATGTGACTTTTGCCTTCCTTTTTGTTAATCTGATGGAGAACATTGGCTGACTTATCAATGTTGAACACGCCTTACACCCCTAGGATGAAGCATACTGATCATGGTAGACCATTTTCTTTATATGTTACTGTATTTGGTTTACTAGGATTTTGTTAAGGATTTTTCATCTACATTAACCAGAGATAATGGTCTATAATTTTCTTTTTTTGTTGGTTGGTTTTTGACTGCTCAAATTATATTAACATTAAAAATTCTTTGGTAAATAAATGTTTAAAGGATGTTAATTTTTCTAAAAACTCAAATGTGAACTCTTTGTTAATCATGTCATATTTATTTTGAAAGAAGTAGGCTGAAAACTGGCTCATGAATATGAACATACATTAATTTGATGATCAAAAAGACTTAGTAAGTCTTTTCTAATACTTTTTGAACTGGAAACATGGCACTCAGAATAGGAAATCCTTTTGGACTATGTGTAATGAAGCAAGTTAATTATTGTGAGGAATTTAGTTAATCAAAATATAAACAAAATTTGCTAATTAATTTTATATATTTTACTCCTGTCAGTTTGTTTACTTGCCCATATCTCATTTGAAGTCCTAGCTATTCAAATGAATAAAACCAACTATCCTCCAAAGTCTTATTCCTAATAATATGACTTTCTTTAACCACATTCTTTTTTTTTTTTAAAGTGAACAGTTTCTGATTGACAACCATGACATTGGCAATGGACTTAGATAAAAGGAAATCTTTGTTAGAAAGTGTAAGAAGTCAAAGTTACATTAGAATCAGCTGAATAAAGGGTAGCTCAGAATATCTTATCAAAGTACATACAATTGTGAGCTAAGTAGAATCTAATGGATTTAGAAAACAGCATATAATAGGTAAGCCATTCAACTTACTCTTGTGAGAAGATGAAAAAACAGAGTTGTGACAGCAGTGCAGATTAAGATTTCACCCTTTGGGCCTCCCTGGTGGCGCAGTGGGTTAAGCAACGCCCTATGAAGCAAACCGCAGCCACTGCAGCACGAGTTCGATCCCTGCTGCCGGCCAGGGAGGGGACCCACATGGCGCGGCAGACCTCTCCTGCCCGCCCGCTGCTGCCCTCAGCAGTGTACTTCTGTTGATATGCCTGTTCTGCTCCCCGCTCTCTGTGGTGAATCCTCTCACCCCCCACACCTCTGGCCTGTACCCCAGTGCTTGTATGCATAAATAAATAAATCTTTAAAAAAAAAAAAAGATTTCACCCTTTGACTGATATTGTCTCATACTACATTGAAGAGGAGCTGATGTTCAGTGCCAGGGTCATACCTTATTTTGCTTGCCTTTAACATCTCATATAAGACCTGACCCATTCTGAGAGCTTGCAAAATGAGGATTGCACTGTTTAACTGAGTACTTCTCATAGCAGTAATGGCATAATGGTAGGAGTTAAAATACAACTGTTCTCTGATAGGATTAAATTCTAGTGAGAACAGAGGTTTCCCCAAATAAAATGTACTGAAACTAGTACAGATTTTAATTTCAGTAAGGGGAAAAGCTAATTTGGTAAATCCTGTGCGGATTAGTAGAGGAAATCATGTTATCTTGACCACCTAAATCCAGAAAGTAGCTTCTGGGAATATGGCGAAGAGGAAGGTGAGGATTAGACAGGTGTAGGTGAGGGAATTCAGATGATGGAGAGGCATCCACAAAGGAGGATAGAAAATTATCAATTGTAAATTCTACTTGCTAATTGGTGTTTTTTTCCCTAGATTCTTGAAGTACAGCCCTCTGGTTGATGAAAGAAATCTTATAGCCATTTTTTTTTTCCTTTTTGATGGTGGTTACTGTTTATTTCATTGAGGTCAGTGGTTTAGAATATCATGTCATAGAGGCATAGAATCTCTCCCTTCAGGTGTTGTTACCACACTGCGCCCACCACCAAAGGACCCAGAGTTCACCAACGTTGTCCATTGTGCTCCCTCCCTACATTTTTTCCCCATTCCTCCAGCCCTCTGAAAGCCTCAAGTCTATAGTAAGATTTCCAGGGCTTCTTAATAGTTTCACTTTATCTGATCGTTTGCATTTTTTTCCCTCTATAGTCCACATCTAAGTGATGAACTCAGGTATTCGTCTTCTCCTCTGACTTATTTTGATGAACATAATCCCCTCCAGTTTCTTCCACGTTCTCCCATGTGTCAGAAGTTTATCTTTTTTAACAGTGGAGTAATATTCCACTGTTGACTTTCTTGACATAAATTTATCTCTAAAGTACTATATTCCACAAAATCCCCATAAGCAATATAAATGAATTAACCTTAATTAATTGTGTTAGAAAAAGTTGAGTTTATGTCTGATGGATCATTAGTCTTACTGAACTTTACACAAAATCAGTAATAAGAGGTCTAATAATGGTCTAATAACAGCACAACAATACAAGATTACTCACAGTCAAAATCAGACCTTTATGAATGATGACTGATTTTAAATATACCATGTACTTCTTTGAATGTCATGTGTAAAAGAAAAATAAAACGTTGTTTTCTCTTAAATATAACTTTTAAGATTATGTCTAGAAACAATTTGTAAGTACTCTAGTTCTATACAAATGGTGACTATTTTATTACCAGTTCTGCCATATATTTTATGATGGAATGAGTGTGATCAGTCTAAAAACTATAGTTATAAATCATGCTTTCCTTGTTTTAAAAAGTGATTGTATATTGGTTTTTCTGGAATTAATTTCTGCATAGAAACTCATTATACCCTCAGTCCTGTTCACGAAAGATTTATAATGAGCACACAAATTTGTTGAACAACTATTTAGTGCTGTGTGCTATGCTAATATTTTTCATGAGTTGCTTCATGGATTCATCAACATTTTATAAATCATCACAATTGTCATTTCCATTATATAGATGACATAGGGGAACAATAAGTGATGAATTTTGGATTCAAATATAGAAGACCAGAATCCTAAATCCTTTAAGGTCCACTGTTATAATGTAGCTTAGAATCTAATTGTTGTATTTTAGGGTTTTTTTTCTTTTAATATTTTTGTAATTGATAGGGAAGAAATTGGGTTTTAAGAATAATTAAAAAAATACTGATGACATAAACTTATAGATTGCATGGCAACCTCAGATTTACTCTATCTTTGTTTCATCAGAATGACATATTTTATACCTTAGCCTAAGATTCTGGGAAAGTATCCATTGTGTGTCTGGGAATGACTAGATACTGGCCACCAACTGGAAAGGGGGTGGGGTAGTTAAAAGCATGATCTCTGGGGAGCCTGATGGCAGGATGTACGTCCTGATTCTGTCACTTGGTAGCTATGTGACCTTGTGCAAATTACTAGGAGCTTTGTGCCTAAGTTTTGGAGTTTTTTAACAGCAAGCAAAGATAATCATTCTTTGGAGAAGATGAAATGAGTCTGTATGGGAATAATTAATATATACACAGCACACAGCAAATCCCCATAGAAAGGAGCTACATAATCTCAGTAGCAGTAAGCCAACCTTTAAAGAGTGGTTCTGTTGTATTCATGCAATATGGAAAGATTCTCCCCCTGCTACTTTGGGAAGAAAAGCTATAGCCGAGAAGGTAGACTTTGCTGTATTAGGCAATTTTTTTAAAAGTTATTCTTCAGGGATACTAATATACATATGCATCCAAAAATATGTACTTCATATAATATCAAGGAATAGGATTGTAAAACTGAAGATAAACATATATATATAATATACACACACACACAAAGACATATCTATTTATCAAAATAAAATGATAAACTCTAAGATATTTTAGTTAACTAGGAATTGATGAAATTGGGTTCAACATATTTAAAATGTTCAATGCCCTTACTACATATGACATGAATGCTGTCTAAGGTGTATTTCATTTCAATAATTTCTTCAAGAAATTATTATACCTACATTTCTAAAACACAAAGTTATACTTTACATTTTTGTCAAAGATATTAAAGCATGGTGGCATTTTTTTAAAGTTTCAAAACCAAAATATTTTATTGAACATGAATTTTTTAAGAAGATGCATAGATTGATTAATAAAACATATAAATGAGTTGCTCTAATATTAATTTCTCATTGAACAAGTAAAAATATACCCTCATTTTACTTCACACTTGAAAATATCTACAAAAATAAAAGAAATCATGGTTTTATATTGTGTCATTTGCATGGTTTTATATATTCTATTATAAAGTTATTTGTTCTTACCTAGTACAAACTGAAGTTCTGATTTTCTTGTTAAGTTACCTTTAGAGGAGAGGCAAACTGACATTTATGTACCAAATATCTGCAAAATGATTATCTTAGGTTAGCTAATGAACACACATTCAAATTATACTCTTTGGTAAAATTTACATATTTAGTACTTTTATATGAGACACCTTTATCTTAGTTCTGATCAATGAAGCCAAACCTGAGTGTTCATGAATATGCTAATACCCTCAATTTGACTAAGTTGTAAGTAGAGTCAATTTTATCAGCCATTTAGCTTTTGATATAATTTCCCTATAGCACTACTATTTAAGACACCAAAATACATGTTCAGGGATCACTATGTTTTTATGAGGCCCACAACTGAGCTCAGCTTAACCTAAACCTACAGGTTTATACAAAAGTTTGTCATGTTAGCATTATTAATTAAAAAGTGTACTCCATGTGAAGGGGACTAAGATTCCCTGAAAAATTGGCTTCCATGCAACATCAATAAATCACAGAGCTATAGTCTTAATACCACAGGGATTATTTAGGTAGTTACTGACAGACTTATATTGGGTTGGACTGAGTTTTTGTCCTTTTAATTAACAATAAGGTAGAAAATATACAATTAATTAAAACCATGTAGGAATATAAAAATAACCTTTGTTATACATTAAAAATATACTATCATAATGACTTTGGCAAACAATTATATATCGGTATGTCAGTTTTGCATAACACAGTCTTTTTTGAACTCTAAACTGATCTAAAGGGAAAAAAGGAAGAAACGTTTTCTAGGAAAATACTGACACCTTAATCATATGATAATAATAGTAGTAAGTTTATTAACAAAGAAACTAACTCATTTCTCAGCCAGTTATTCTAGTCTATTTTTTAATGGGAAGAATTAAGACTGTTTTTATTCTTAGGAAAATTAAAATACACCTTTTTCATAATAGACTTATTAAGTTAAAAAACAATTTGATTTTAAGATTATGCAATGACAAAATATAGAGTAATCTAATCTGATTAGATTACTATTATAACCCTACTGAGATATGAAAAAATAATAAACTGGATTAATTGAGGACTTTATTCTTTAAATTGGAGTTGCAAGGGAATGTGTAAAGGTAGAATTCTTATTACTATAAATTTTTCTTGGTTTGATCTAACTCATACTTTTATTTTTTCCAAAATCACATCAGTTCAATATTTATGTTCAAAAATTGCAGCTAATTGTTTTCTACCTATTACTTTATCAGCTTTGCACTTTGCAGTCAACTATACATTTTTTGGAATTAAGAATATGCATCTTAAATCATAAACCAACCTTTAGTAGGAAAACTTAAAGTGTCAGAACTATTGAGATACTTTAGTTGCAGAACTGCTATGATGAACAACTCTGGACAAGAGTGAACATCTATGTGAGAAATGAGAAAATGATTGAAATATCTGGTTAATATGCAAACCTGCTCTTGTATTTCTGGTAATTTTTTATTTTCCACCTACTTGCATGAGAACATTTTCAGATATTAGATGAGAAGACTCCTTCAAATGATATTGCAACATGATTAGAAGTACTTTGGTAGAAAAAGAAAGCTTCCGTAAGCAATTATAACGTAGACAGTTTACACTTTGACTTCAAAATCAGACAGAAATGCTTTAAAAAGCTGTTTACTACTGGTTTTGCATCTGAAGTGATAGTCTGATTGCATCAGACCAGGGTGCTACAAACTTTTGCCTGGGTGTCTTTTACTACCATTATTGCAATGATATAACTATGCTATTAATTAAAAACTTCTCTGTAGCTTAAACAAAGATAAGGAATATGTCAAAGACTTCAAATAATGTTCTTTGATTATATTTGATTAATTAAATGTTGTCACATTAATCATTCTATCTTTTAAAAACCAGAGTTATATTTCTAACTGCATCATTCAAGGTCATCTATAGAATTTGAAATAAATTATTTTTAATGCATATTTTGATGCTTTGAAGATTATTTTGCTTTGAAGTCTTGAAGATATTTCTTCAAATTACTTACTATAAAATGTTAACCATACATAAAAAACTGAAAACAAAGTATTGTTATAATGGCTCCAAACATGACTTAAGTTAGATATATATAATAGCATTAAGTGAAATCTGATAGCTTTATGTGTTATCAAAGAATGTTTCTATGTAAGCATAGAGCTTATCAATCTTTTTTTTTTTTTGGTCTTAAAATTACCTTGAATGCTTCATTGAAACAAATTTCTATAATGCATTAAATATGGTAAAAATACATAGGTGAATGTTAAGGCACTCAAAAATATGCTAAAACACTGATTCCATTTAAACCTCATTACATCCTAGCCATCAACATTGAGTAAAGTACATTTACTTTGGCCACCTGTCAAACATAAAATTAAAATCACAGACCGAGCTCTAATATTTTTTATTTCTCTGTTTTTTGAAAATGAATGTATGATTTTGTATATTCTAAAAATTTACATATTCTAACTAATAAAATAATATTGTGTGTGTTAAGAAATATAAGAAAAAATACAGCTCTAACCATAATCATGTATCTTAATTACATATTTCAGATAAAATATATTATCATTGTAATTTCTCAACCTAGAACTGATTGACCTTAGACTGTGCATCAATTTTTAAGATGCTACAGGGAAATACCACCCAGAAAAATAAACTAATTCTTAAGATTAAAAGCCTGCATTGATATTTCCACATTCACTTATCATAAAGAAAGCAAATTTCAGGATATATAATAATATAAATTCTTAGTTCAAGGTTTCAATTATTTTTCTCTTCTTTGCCTAAAAGACCCTCAATATTCATTGTCTAGTGTTTTTCAACAGTTTTTAAAAGTAAAGATACCAGCCTTGCTCTAAAGTACAGTTATAAAATCTTAAATTATGCAACAAATTTATGTAGTTTTGACCAGTAACTAAATAAAAATTAGAGAAGTGTGGGAGTTCTTTATTATAAAATATATTAATAGGATACATTCTTTTAAGAAAATAGCCTAATTTGATATTAAGGATGTTTTAATTTTCGTACTAACCCATGACATTCGGTTAGATATTTAATGGGTTTTTTCATTTTCTCCCCTAATTATCTAATGGTTATTTACTAATTCACATCCTAAAAACATTTTTTTTCATTTCTACATGTATTTGGGAATTCAATACAAATAAAGATTGTGTCAGATTATATGAAGCTAATTGCCAGATTTCCCATTGACGGACATTTTTCAGTTATAATTTCAGTAAGGTAAGAGAGTGTATGAAATATAAATTGTGTCAATCAACATAATTTGAACAGAAATCTGACATCTAATAATTCTTAGCAAAATGTGTGCTGCCTCCATACTAACAATTTGTTAACTAAGCATTAGTTTCTTAAGTTTTCCAAGACAGTCTGCACCATTGAAAGAAGAATCAACAGATGTTTCATCTCAACATTAGAGTAAGTTTTATCCTGGAATTTTCTTTATAAATATACACTTTAATTTCTCTATTTAATAATCTGATAATATCATTTGGGAGACCGCTATTATTTTCTTTATCCACAGATATCTCAGTATCATACCTTCTCCCCCAAAGCTTGCAGAAGATAACAAATGGAAATAGCACATTCTATTAGCCAAAGAGTTTTGAAATTAGAATTAATATAGAAATCTCAACATTCTCTCAATCCTTTCCTTCCTCCCAACCCCCCGCCCTTTAGTCTACTCCATGATCTGATACAGAGGAAATAGTCCAGGATTAAAAGAGAGACTTAAACACATCTGATATCAACAAACAATAAAAACCCCATTAGTTCAATAGTTAGAAATATTTGTGTACATACAGGTACAAGGCAAATAGAAGACAAATATAGTATAACCAAAGTGACTTCTTTTAATTCTCCATTTTGTTCAACTCCTGTGTGGGTGGGACTCTGAGACCCCAAAAGTAATTAGCTGTTCATCCCTTTCGTAGAATACTGATTATATGGGAAGTTTAAAGACTTTTCCTGGGAAAAATGTTTTCAGCTGTCAAAATTGAAACTTAGCTAATAGCAGAGCTAATTTTAAGATATATTGTTAATACATATTTATTCAAAAGTATGTTTTTTAACCCATTTAGATTTTTATTACTTGTTAAATATTTTCTAGATTATCACTGACATAATATTGTCTGGTAGTAGTAGGTTTTATATACATTTTGGAGTAATATACTGTAGTTTCTCTAGCATGTGAAATAAATGAGAATATGTTTCAACATGATTTCAGTGGCACAAACTGAACTCTATTGTAGAAACATCAAACTACATGAGAATACTACTCAGAAAAAAATGCATTTATTTGAATAATGCACTTACCCAGCACAGCTCCTGAGGAAATTCTTGGTAAAATATTCTTAGGATTGAATATGATTTTCTGCGATCCGAAGAAGAGATTTACTCCTAGGCAAGGTGGGTAAGAGTGAAAGCCTTGCTATGTGATCCTGCAGGCAGAGTGAGGTCCAGTTAGGAGAGCTTGATCTTAAAGCAGGAGGTGACACTGCTGGAGGGAGAGGGTTGTTCTGAATAGATTGGAAGTGTTGTCACATTGTATGTGCTCAGCAGCAGAGGGGAACTATCAGAGCTTCCTGTTACATCACTCTGACCCCGCCTGCTAGTGTTAGGTTACTCTCTTTCTCAAATAGCATACTCCAGGAAAGCAACACTCTTTTCTTATTCTGGGACAAGAGCAAGAAGCAGCCTGAACAGACAGAGATCATATGCTGTATGAATACATTGTTTAGCAGCAAAAGCTGGCTGGATTTCACCTTGACTGTGTTCTGTTAGGACTTGCCAAACCGAGCTGACTGTGATTTGAAGAAATCTCAATATATTTTTCTCAAAGGATTAAAGGAGTTAGGAGAGAGGTAGGGAGGGAAGAAGAAGGGAAGTGGAAAGAGAGAGAGAGAGAGAGAGAGAGAGAGAATTTATAAAACATCCAGAAAGTTTTATATCTACTAATAATGTCTTCATAAATGAACACCAAAAAATAATAATTACATCCATTATTATTCTGTGATCCAATTTACTAATTTGTAGGTCTAATAGAGTTCTTCTGTGATCAGTTTTCCATAATTCAATTAAAAACCTTTATACTGTAAGTTTTTAAACTTTAAAAAACACTTAGTTTATGACATAAGAACATGTGTATCATAAACAAAATTATGCATGTTAATGTTCTGTGTATATACATATACATAGATAATTACTTATATATATTTATTGAAGAAAATAACCATCTGAAGACATAGTTCACAAGTTTAAAATAATTCAGTGTATTTTTAAAACTTTGACTTAATTATGTTATCACCTATAAAGTAAGAAATTATGTGCTATATGTCAAATTATACTGCATTTAAATCTCAGTGCTTATAAATTATAAACACATGATAGAAAAGTATAAGTATGTATCATAGTTTTTATTTTAGAAAAATTGTTTCAAAATACAATTTTATTGTAAACATGTTTAGCAAATCATTGGATTTGTACAGGAAAAATGGCTTTGGATGTGAAATGTTCTTGATTTTAGACAATATAATAAATGTGTGAGATATAAGAATAATGTGATTGCTAAACCTATACCGCAGTAAAACTCAATTATTATGGGCATTTCTCATGCATAAACTAAAAGAAATGGAAGAAATGATATCTAAATATCTAAATATTTGAATTAACAAGTTTATGTAATATGTAAAACTAGATATTATAATAATTATTCAATTTTTAGAAAATTTGAGGCTGGAAGAACTGACAAGTGGCAAGTAACTATAATTCAGAAACAAAACCACACACTCAGAATCCTTGTAGACTAACAAAGTGGACAAGGCAACATAAAGTAGAGTACTGTGTTTCTGAAACAGTATGTTCTGTTGACATTTTTATTACCTGAATCCATGGAAGAAAATTATGACCAACTTTGATTTTAAGATCAATAAGATCATAGTCAATACTTGTGAAATGGATTACACATGAATCTCTATCAACTATATACTAAAGATTTGTAAGAAACCGACTTAGACTTCTTTGGTTCTTGAGAGAGAAAATAACCAGAGGAAGTGAATGGCCAAGTTATAGAATATTGTATTTCCAGTTAAGGGCTGGGTTTTTGCTTTGCTCTGGGAGGTTGCTGATTCAACCTTTAAGAAGAAAAGTCAATGATGCCAATTCTGGCTTCATGTCAATGACTCTTTAATCAAAAAACCTTTATTTGGCTTTGCTGAATTCTGTTACAGAGGGAGCATAGTGCTCAAAGAACCAATAGGAACAAAGTAGAAAATGTTGGGATTAAACCAGATGTGAAATTCTAGTTGGTGCTGACATTTTCCAGGGTGATCTTTTATAAAACTATCTTTTAAAATTTTGAATGCTATCTAATATAAGCCATCAATATTTGAATTATCATGGTCCATGTCTTTTTGTCTCCTACACTATGGGTAATAGCTTACACCTAAAAAGAAATCAGTTTATAGTTATATTTGAAGTAGTGAAAAACTGAGATTGTTACCCAAGCTGGCAAAAAGCATTAATATTTTTCTTTTTTTTTTAAATGTCCCATGGAATATGTCCCAAGAGGGAAGTCTCCATTTTAATCTTCCTGGAATAATTTTGGGAACTTTTTCCTGTTTTGTTTTTTTAAGATTTTTTTAATTATGCATACAAGAACTGAGGTACAGGCCAGAGGTGGGGCTGGTGAGAGGATTTCCCCAAGACAGCATGGGGAACAAAACAGATGGATTGACTGAAATATACCCCTGACCAGATAAAAGAGGTCTGCTGTGCCATGTGGGTTAGCTCCCTGGTTCTGAATGGAACGCGTGCTGCAGTGGCTGCGGATAGCTTCATTGTGCTGTGACTTGACCCCTTGCACCACCAGGGATTAATATTTTATTAAAAATGTTAATATGTGCCACCAAGCATTAACATTTCTCCCAGAGATTTAATGATTGTATATGCCTATCTTTAGTAAAGCCTAATGAATGGGAAAAAATATCTATGCTTTAAAATTATGTCATAGGGCACTTAAACCAGTATTCTCCTCCACACTTCAGCAAATGCCATACTAATGGAATGGTTTAGAGAGGTTATAGCATCTATATTTACATTACTGGTCAGGCACATGGTTATAATGCATGAAGACTCAGATAATTTTTGTCTGTCTCTTTCTCTTAGAAATGTCAGGCAAATTATATTCTACTATTCAGATCCTACCTAAAGAGTTGTTATTTTACAAACTTCAGATGAAATAAATTACGTGAGAACTTCTAGAGATCCTCTATGGGCATGAAGGGACAAGTGAAAATAAGGATAATGCAAACATCTCAAGTACACATTGAGATGTGATGACAAATAATGGGAAAAAATGCAATAGAAAAAAAGTGAAAATATTTCAATAATTAATGAGGTGCTTTTTAGCCAAATTATGGCATTAATCCTACACAAATTCAACCTTATGCATATATATATACACACTATATATAGTGTATATGCATATGTCTCTGTCTGTGTTATTACCCATCTATCCATCCATCCATCCATCCATCCAGTCTTTTTCCAGAATAGGACAACATTTGTAATCATTTAGTGAATAGTGATCAAACCTATTATTTGAGCTTAACATTGTACTAGTTGTGTTGGCAATGAAGGGAAAACAATGTATCCTGCTCTCTAGTTGTTTATAGCACAGATTGTCTAGCACAAAAAGAATCAAGTACAGAATCTGCTATTAGCAACTAAGCTCCCAATGCAGTCTAGATGAAACCATGATACACTATCAAAAGTTTTCCTACAGATCTGAGGAATGTTGTATAAATGATAATGACATATTTAATGACAACAGTCATACTTGTCTTTTCAGAATCTAAATGCAGTATTGTGCATATATTTATGGTCCCATGTGAGGCTCATACGCACCATAATTCCCCAGTAATGAGTGCCAATTATCACATTAAATGTACTGTGACTCACATTCAGGAGGACATAATTCAAAACCTCTGGATTTTTATATTTTTTGACAAAATTAGTTAAATTAGATCAAGGAATGTAGTGTGACAGACTTAGTTCTCTACAGGTTGAACTGGTCAATTATTTTGAATCTGTGTGACTACTAATTTAGATCATACATAGTTCTGTTACAATCAAAAAATGAAAACACTTTTACATAAAACATATCATGATGGACAGTTCCTCATGAGAGGGCAAGAAAACATTTAAATTGATATCTGTGAAGTTTTTCAGTTATTAAAGTTTGAATCAATGATTTGTCTGTATTGTCAATTGTCTGAAAATTATTACTTATAATCAGAGATAATATATACAGTCAATAAACATATATGCCATGCTGTGTTAAAAATTTACCAATAATTTAAGAAGAAACACAATTTTTATAAATTTACTTCAAATAATTTTTTTCCTAGTAAGGAAATGTTAACCTGATATTTTATTATTACATGTTGCAATTGTTTAGTATTTTCCAGGTTCCTTTATTATTAAAAGAATTGCATTTAGTAAAATGTTCTGGACCCATTCAGTGGGCTATTGATATGAATATACTATTTTCTATTATTTAAGCCAAAGGAGTGATTTTTCACTCTCATTATGCATAAAATTTACCATCTAGAGGGTAAATCATAATGTTTGAAAATATTTACTATGAATAAGAATTTGAAAGAAGGAGATTTTTTTTAAAATTTGAAATAACATCAGGTTCATATATAGACAATAAAATTATTAAACTATATATAGTACTTAGTTTAGTGTTTTATAATGTGTTTCCCTTAGGGAGACAAACAACACATCAAAAACAATTGGTTAAAATATACCTATTCTTTTCATTGATTCTTATTTTGTTTTGATGGATTTATATGTCCAAGGAACTCAATATTTTCTAATAGAAACACTCATGGATGTTTGAGTCTCCCTAAAAGATGTGACTTGCTAGAATAAAGAGCTAGCACTGGCAAATGAAATATGTAATGGACTGAATAAAAATCAATATCCAATACCATAAGAGTATACATGCTTACTTACTTAACTGAGGATAAAAAATAAATTTCCTGAGGCTGAACTCCTTAATTAATGTGATCAAATGACTCAGTCTGCACTCCTAGTTTATTCTACCACACTCAGAAGTTTTCCAGATTGAGTGAAAAATGATATACGGCCACTCATATTTATCCAAACTGCATTGACAAGTGGCACACAAATATTTGAAAGCAAGTAATTTTTTAAAAAAACTTGCATATCTTTCCCCAAAGGATTAAAATTGTTCTTTTTATTTAGGATAGTTTTATTTAGCATTGAAAACCATGTCCTTTTCTGGGTATTTATTTATTGTGAATTTATACTAACATTCTTGTTTGTTGAATATCAGTCTTAACTGTGAAAGTAAGTAGTTTATCTAATTTTGGACTTATACATGTTGACCTAAGTAGCATTTCATTAAATGACCACATACTGTATTTTGCTTGAAAACTTAATCATTAAATTCAAAAGATGCCATTTAATTTTATCAGTTATTATATTTATATCACTTATAAAATTATGAGCAGTTCATAATCTTCTCAATAACTTATGCTTTATATCACTTTATAAAACAAGTAAATATTTCAAATATAAAGGAATTTGGAGCTATAGATAATGCATATATTGAAAAATAATGCAAAGAATTTTTGCACAAATTCTAACACTTTCTTTGAGTAAGTATTATAGCCTTTTTAAACTTAGCTTAAGGTAGCTGTAGTCTCAGCCTGCCATCTAGTGTTAAACATTCTCAAAGTACATAAAGCTACTCTAACTGAAATAATAATGAAATTCTATTTCTTTCTCTAATAATAATATTTGAACAACTGAAGAAGTTTCCTATGGACACTTTCTGATGTACATGATAACTATGGAAGAATGAGAAGGTAGTTATTGTAGACTATACCATTAAGGTATAAACTTACATCTAAAAATAATATGCTCTTCATAAAGTATTTAGATACGAAGGTAAATAACCCCTACATAAATGCAAAAATTACAAATTCAATCGACAGGTCATTTTTTTCTTATAATGACTATATCTATTTATAATTTCTATGTTATCTATTTGCAATGATCTACATATCTATATCTAGCCTAGGGTGGATTAATTCCTACTTATTTGGTCAAGAATACAAATCAGATCTTCAGAAGCTCACAAAAGAATGAGAAGTATCTCTAACATCTAATAAATTAGGTACTCCCAATAACCAAGAGTGAATAATACTTGTTCTATCACTATTGATAAAAAGGTCAGTTGTTATTTATAATTTTGCTCTGACTTAATACAGCTGACATTTGAGAGAGACAATATTTGGGAACATA
This sequence comes from Galemys pyrenaicus, assembly GCA_019455555.1. Lineage (NCBI taxonomy): Eukaryota > Metazoa > Chordata > Mammalia > Eulipotyphla > Talpidae > Galemys > Galemys pyrenaicus. Next base: position 6,441,347 of record JAGFMF010011702.1, on the reverse strand, counting down.
TATATTATCTCTAATATTTATCTCTGTAAAGATTTGTATCATCAGAAGCCAAGGTTTCTGAACTCTAGTCATTCATTGAACATATTTAATTGATCATCTACTAGGTACCAAAGTTAGGAAGGTCTTGGTCCTGTTCTCAAAGAACTTACTTTCCTAGTAGACATTAGGAAAAATGCCCTTATTTTTGCTCCTCTAATGCTCAGATTGCTAAGAAACAATATGTTTAATTACTTGAACATAGCAGAACTGGATAAAAAGACAGAATGGAGGAAAAACCTAATCCCTTAATAAAGCATATTTTCTGAAAATAATAACTACTCTGGAACCTGAAAGAACAAATATAAGGAATTCCATAGACTACAAAGAAACTATTTCATAGAGAAAGAACTTGGGAAAAGGATTTACCAAGTGAATCCTTGTTAGACTTTAGGTATTGAGAAGGAATGAAATTAAAGTGAGACAAACAAGCATGTGATCTCAGGTAAAATCTGAGAAATGTGTAAAATTCCGCGTAGCCATAGATGTAGGGTTCTGCAATGTAAATCACAAGTTGGGGTTGTATTTCCTTGAGGCAAGGTTGTCTATATTTAGTAGCTGCTGTTAGCCATTGTATTTGCCACTCTCCGGACATACAGAGAAAATAACCATCAGCTGAGGACAGTTTGGAGCAAGCTAAAGGTGGGAGCTATTAGCTATTAGTCATTACTCCCAGCAAGTCAGTAAAGAGAGCATCAGGTCAATAAAGCTGTCAAGGTGTAGAGGATTGGGGAAGGAAACCAAAACAGGCTATTAGGAAGATTGCTGCAAGGCAGTCAACACAACTTGTTCAGGTGCTGCCTCTAAATTGTTCCTAGAGTTTGGAGGCTGTGAGTAACAAGGGAGTCCCACATGAATGCATCAGGTATAGGGCCAGGTACATTATGGTAAGAAATTTGTATTTTAATCTATTTGCAATGGATCATACAGTATAAATCAACTTTTATGCTTTGTTTTGGTGTAGTTGTATGTGGCCAGGGTAAAATGTTTCTAATATCTTTTTTGCAAAGTTATTAGTTGAAGTTAGTGTACACAGTGTTAACCACAGTCCTTTATGTGTAGTATTCTTAAGATTCATTTCTCATGGTATTTGTGGATATGCAGAAAATAAAAATATTTAATATAGAGTTCTCCTTTTTGAGTTAATTTTAAGAAAGCGTAAAAATGAATTCAATTTGGAGTTGCATAAATTACTGTGTCTTTAAGCACTTAACATATCTAGTAACATCCTGGGTCTCTGTTCTGTTTTAGGGGAAGTTGAAGAAGAAATTGATGATTTGGCTTTCTTACAGAATATGTTTTATATTTTAGATATTTTCTTTATGTGAAGATTTTATTTCGAGTTATCAAATAAAGGAACAGAATCGTAGTATATACAACTGGAAATTGGTAGTTGGAAACTTGAAACCTAAAGTGTTTAGTTATTAAACCTGTTCTTTAAAAATATTTATTTATTTTTAATTTTTTATTTTTAAAGATTTTATTTATTTATGCATACATGACCTGGGGTACAGGCCAGAGTCCAGGGAGGTGAGAGGATTCACCAGAGACAGAGTGGGGAGCAGAACAGGCTACTAAGAATGGAACTTCCATATGATCCAGCAATTCCACTCCTAGGAATATACCCAAAAGACACAAAAACACTGATTCAAAAGAATACCTGCACCCCTATATTTATAGCAGTACTCTTTACAATAGGTAAGATCTGGAAACAAACTAAATGCCCAAAAACAGATGAGTGGATCGGGAAGCTGTGGTACATATACACGATGGAATACTACTCAGCAATCAAAAACGAAAAATTAGACGCATTCATAGGAACATGGATGGAACTGGAAGGGATTATGCTCAATGAAGTAAGTCAGAAGGCAAAAGAAAAATACCAGATGGTTCCTCCCCTAGGAGGAATATAAGGGAACCAAATAAGGATCAAGGAAAGGAATAAGAACAGCAATAATAATAACAACAATGAAGACACAAAAGCCAAAAATGAAAAGACAAGGACAAAGTGGGGACACTTGGTGGGGAGGGAAGAGGGGATGGGTTGAGGGCAGATGGGAACACAGGGGACTGAGGTGATGGTGCACTGGTGAGATGGTGATGGGGAATACATGGGGATTACAATTGATGTCAAATATATATAAATAAAAAAATGTAAAAAATGAAAAAAAATGTGTCTTCTTGAATATATTCTCACAGTCACTGACTTGTCTTCTAATCTCTTGATATGGTCTTTTGCAGGAAAGAATTTGAATGAAGCCCAGCTTATTACTATTCCGTTCACGCATCATGACGGAGACAGGACTTTAATTCCTTTCTTTGAGGTAAGAGAGTCAAAATTCTCTAGAATACCTTATTTTCAGAGAATGTGGATCTTAAATCTTTACAGTCATCTTGAAATTCTGAGATAAGAACATAAAGGTAAAAAATGTTGGGTAACGGAATCATCAGTGAAGATAGATTGAGTTATGATGATAACATGAGAATCCTATCTGAATCCTATCATAATGAAGTAAAATTTTGACCTTTCAATTGTATGGTCAATCACATTCCTGTTTTGTTTTAGCCTCTTCTGCCCAGAATTTTCTAAGAAATTGATGATGAAATCACAATGCATTGTCCTAATGTTCTATTTTATTTATGGTATTATATAATGAAATGCTTGTGTGAATTTCCTTCATCTTCTCTCATTGGTAAAATGAATTACCATGTATCAGTGCTGTGTTAAAGTGATCTGAATAATTCAAGTCAAGATTTTAGCTGTGCTTTAAAGTAGTTCAGAGACTAGATCAGAGGTGCTGGCAAGATCACATTCTCCTGTTCTGCAGAGCAGAAAGTAAGAAAGAAGTGCAAATGCTAAAGTCCTTGAGAAAGCACTGAAAGTCAAAAGTTGGGAAAACTAAACACAAATGTTAATTTTATAAAAGAGAAGAACAGAAGTTGATGAACAAAATCAAAAAGTTCCCTAACAAGTTGCTAATACAGTGTCATTTTCTGCCTTTTTACTGGTATGGAGATCAATCTGGACAACTTTATTAGACATGAATGAAAGTCATTTCTATAAGATATATGTTTTTTATAAAATATATACGATATATGCTTAAATATACATGTTATACAGTTGTGTATGGAATGGAGTCTGTTTAGCCAATATGAGTTATAAAACATGCTATACTTATTTGACAAATAAGAATCATAATATATACATATACATTTGTAATAAAAATTAGTAACAAATTCTAATTAAAAGAAATAAAAATTAACTGGAGTTTGTGCAATTTTTTTAATCTTAGAATGTTTTAGCTCTGTTATAACTAAAAAGCTCTATTTTTTTAAGTATAAAAAATGGAATAAGCACAGAAGTTGTACCTACCTACTTAGGATAATATATTTTATTGCTATAATATAAAAAGAAAATCATTTCTTCTGTTTTCAATATGACCTGTTCAGTTTAAACAGACTAGTCAAACTAAGTATAAATGCACATGCTATATAATGCAATAATATAAAGCTCACAGTTAGATACATTCGATTAATATAAGACAAAGTAAGACAATGCCCCTAGAAGCCTTCCTGTTTAAAAACGCAATATTAAAACACAATATTAAAAAAATATTCATATGCATTCAGCATTGCAATCCATGTCAATATATGTCTGTCTTTACTATATCATGAACTCATAAGTGTTTGTTGGAGAGAACTATAAATTGACACAGCACTGTGCTGTTTATGTACCCTTGGTGCAACTTTGCATTTGACTTAAGAAAAATAGAAAATACTTCACAATGGATTTTAGTTTCCAAAAATCTCAAATTCTATAGCAAAGTCCCAGTTTAAGGCAGCTATATATGTACTGAAAGGTTGAGATAAAAATATAGAAATTTTCTTAACTCAATAAATGGACACTTTTAAAATGATAGTTCTTTATGTTATAGATTGAAAGTGATTTACAATGATGCTTTATCTTTTCATATTCTCTCTTAAAACATGACTTTATACCTCACATCAGTTGGGCCCTGACCTCAGATGAATTATCTGGAGTATATCAAATTTTTATTTAAGAAATTAGCATGTAAAATTTAGAAATTAAAGATATATTTAGTGAACAGCTAACATAATTTTTACTAAATTGAAATAGTCATGTGATTAGTGTAGTTAAAGTCTAAACATACACATATCAACATTACATTGTGGGTATGTGAGGGGATTAGATACCAAGTACTGAGCCCTTGAAGGATTTTGAGTGATGAAGAAATGTACTAAGCAAATTCTTAGGAATTAAAGCCATACAGGTGTAAAGAGTGAAAAACCTGAGAGTTTTATCAACTTCATGAAAAAAATGAGTATTATTCAGAAACTGATTAAATGTAAAAATGAGAGAAAACAAGAAATAAAAATCGGGTGCAAACTATTAGTCTGGAGGAGTAGGTAGAATTATAATACTGTTGCTCAAGGAATGTCACTAAGTTAATTTAAATTAAGTTAAATTAAATGGGTAAAGTGGCTAGTTTTAGATGACAGATCAAATTTAAATGTGAAATTTACAGTGAAAATTAGAGATTAAGATCTAAGAAACTTCTAAGATACTAGACCGTACATTACTCAGCAGAGAAGGAAAGTTGTGGAACTGAATAAAGTGAATTAATTTCTGAGCAACATTAGTTAAAACTCTGACAGTGAATACTTCATAGATTTTCTAGTTTAATCTTCCTTGCTGCTGATTTCTTCTTTCTCTTCTACAGAAGTAATGTGCCTTTTTATTTAAAAATAATGAGTTACTGGTTACAAGTCTAATAATTAGTGAATAGGTTTCAGCAGTTTTAAATATTTTTGCTTTGTTTGGTAGGAGAAAATTAGGATGTATACAAAAAGAACTTCCTTTTGATTATCATTAAAAACTCCCCTTTTCCATCATGTTTCATTGTATCATAACTGTATTTAATACACAATTATTTTCCATCTTTGCTTGATGCAATAGGCTATGAGCAAACAGAAAAAAATAATCAAAAGTATTGCTGATGTTACAACATGTGAAATAGCTAGCTGTTATAAGCTTCTTTCTTTAGTGAAACTATAGATCAACTATTACCCACAGAGAATCCTTACCAGTTCATTGCTTACTTTATTGGATTGACCTATAAATCTTTTTCTCTGAGATGGGTGTTTTATTGTTTGCTGAAGTGATAGAATAGGAAGAGGGGCATGAAACTACAGTGGTGCCTATTGACTTTGGTGACACAAGTTGGGGGGAAGAATAGGCTTTGTTGTACCCACATTGACACAGATAATGACCTTGGTGAAGATGGAGTACCATGCTGCTTACCGACTAAACCCTAGGACATGGTGTTGAGTCATGGAGAGTATGGCTGGAGGTTCTGTATAGTCTATTCCCTTACTGCTTGAGAATTAAGGATTTGGAGACTGTGAAACATGGAGATCCATACACTGAGTCTGTGACCTTGAAATCAGGTTCCGGGCAGAAATTGGCACTTCGTTTGTTCTTAAAGGGAGAATTGGTAAAATAGGTTTCTTAGCCTGGATTGGGCTATAAGGTAGTGACTCAAGTTTTTTGACTTACCCTTCCCTTCACTCATCCAGTCACCACTCTATCAAAGTTCCCAATGGCATTTTTCAAGGAAATAGATGAAAAAATTTTAAATTTTGTATGGAACCACAAAATGATCAAATTAATCATATGAATAAAGAAAAAAAATGGAGCTATGTTTCCTGACTTAAATTGTATTACAAAACAATAATAGTCAAAACAGTAAGATATTAGAATAAAAGAAACAGAATTAAAAGTGCAGATATAAAACCAGTTAGACAGTTAATTTGTTATAGCAGAGCCAAGTCCATTCAATGGAGAAGGAAAAGCCCTTCCAACAAATAGTGCTGGGAAACCTGAAGAGCCAAATGTAAAAAAATTAACACCATTCACATACAAAAATATAAAATCAAAAGACCTGATGTCATAAATGCATAGAAGAGATTCCTTAAAAGACTAAAAATAGAAATACCATAATATCAAAAAAGATAATACCCCAAGGTATTTTCCAAAATACTAACTTGAAAAGATATCTGCACCTTGTTTTCATAACAGCATTATTCAGAAAATAGCCAAAGTATGGAAACATTCTGAATACCAATTGGCAATTTACTGATAAGATAGTTTGATATCAATGGAATACTCTATCAACTATTAAATATATGAAACAGCCTTTTATAGCAACATGGATGGATCTTTGGGTACTTATGCTAAGCAAACTGAACTTTGTAATAAAAGACAATTACTGGATAATTTTACTCCTATGTGCAATAAACATAAATAAAACAAACAACAAAAAACAACACAAATTGATTCAGCTATGTGGAAAAATATGTTAATATCATAGGGGAAGGGGAAGAATGTGACTAGGATGGGTTTAGTGAGTCAGTTTCATAGTGTAGAAGATACTAAAAATTTTGGCTGTGGATGAGGTGAGATGTATACAGATGTTGAGCTAGGAATTGTACTGTCAAAATTTATGTATTGTAAATAATGATAGATCAATAAAATTTTATTTAAAAATATCAGACAGACACATGATAAAGAGTTGGCTCTTCTTTGTTCACATATGGTTTTAGTCATGACTGATAGAAGTCAAAAAAAAAAGATTGACAGAGGTATTCTTTAATGCAGAAGGAAATAAAGTACATCTAGGGAAGATAGCACATGATCTGTGTTATTACAGTTTTCAAATGCACAATTGAGTGATTTTTATCAGAAGAAGATGCTTGTCATTATTTAGATGTGAAACCTCAAAGAGCTTGGTCTATAATAGTTATTTTTCTTAACCTTAGCATATGCTATAAGGAGGTCATTATATATGATCAAAACAAGTAAGTGTCAACATATTCTCAAGTAGATTATCACTAAATGGAAAATGAACTGTTCAGTGGTAGGATAATCTTTAGTTATGTGGCAAATAAGAAGGAAACAAGTAAGTGAGCTAATTCAGAGTAATCAGTTAATGTTATATACTTAGAATAAACAATTTGACTTGAAAAGTAACTCATACAAATATATTTATAGCAGATTATATAAACATTGAAAATATCAATCAAAGGAATTTTAAGACAATGGAAATCATAATGAAAAGCTTCATCTAAAATACTTAGCAGGATTAATATTGAAGAATATAATAAAATTATATATTTCAAACAAAAATTTTTTCATATACTATTTCTACTGACTGCTTCTTTCTTTTTCTTTTGGTTTTTATTAATCCTTTTGACATTCTTCGGATGAAACCTAGGAAAGGAAAAGAAGCAAATGTACACATGATAAAGTAACATAATAATATATTTTATATAAATTTTTCTCAAATTATCTTTTAAGTTTTAAACCAAATATATGTGATTGATTTAAATAGCTTTAAATTTGTCATGTTTTTGTGTAAAATAACCTGTTTCTAAGGAACTTATTTTTCATATAAAGTTAGTAAAAGTGGATAAGCATGTTGATTTTTATTAATCATCATCAGTAAGAAATTCATGCTCATTTTATTAAAAAAGTTTTCTGTGACTGTGCGGCTTGTGAAATTATAGATTTTTTTTTGTTTATATATTACTCTTTTAAATGTCTCATTTTTACATTCAGATGAAAATTTATTCATTACAATTTTGTGCATTATAAGAAAGCTTAAATATCTTTTGGTATATACTTCAAATGAAAGCTTATTATGTAAATATTAAAAAAATGTTTGAGTTGTTTAAAATTGATTCTTTTCCCATGAAGGTATGTTAAAAAAAAAAAAAACAACTTGCAGTTAAAACATCCAGCAATATTAGCTACGTTGAAAAGGAGACACATTAATTGAATCATAACACCTTGTTTCTTATAAAAATAAAAATAATCCCATGATATATTTCAGAGTAAAAATTCATTATTTTAATGTATTACTGTAAAGACTAATTTAGAGGGGAAAGCAGGCCCTCTTTACCTTTGTTACAAGTCTGAAGACAGGCTTTTTTAGAAGTAAAATTATTTTCATTCCCTCCACATCCACTGTACTTAAATAGGCGGCATTTCCCAATGACTGAGTTATAGTAGTATCTGCTCTCATTGGCTTGACACAATCCTCTGTCTGCTGGAGTCAGACACCAGGAGGGACCATAAAATCCTAAGAATGAAAAAACATGGTAAGTTATATATGCTAGTTTATCTGAGATCTTCACATATTTTACTGTTTATAGATTGTGTCAGGTTTTTGTAGCACAATAAGCTGAATGAATTAAAGTGGTACTTAGTAAAATTAATGTATTTCATTTCCACCAAAATGCTTAATGGTTCTCTTAAGTGTTTATTATTTGGAGACTTCTCTCTGATAAATAAAAAGTAGATACATTTGCTAAAAGGACATGTTATGATTAGTCTCTTTATGTACAACTAACTTATTCCTATAAAAACAACCACTACTTAACAACTTAACTTTACAAAGTTTGTTAAGCATAGACAATTAAGAAAAGTATCAATGTTTGCTCATGAATGTTCAACTCATGAATGTTCAACTTTGGAAAAAAGTCCTGAGGAGCCTAAACCTCATTGGTTGTATAACACAAAATCTGAAACTCAGGAAGTTTCTTCTCTTGAGTACAAAATTTCTGAGTGATATAAAATAATCGCAAGTTTAAACACAAAAATTCAGATGTAGCAAATTCTAAATTTAAGCTTCAGAGAAGGACTTCAGAAGAGAATGTATTACTTAATAATAAATGTTTCTTTTGAATTGATGTATCAGTTCTAGATGAGTTAGAAGTTTCCGAGAAGGAAGGCATAGTGCAAAAGGCAACAATACAAAACATTTACAGATATATTAAACTCAACAGATAGAGTGGTCTGTCAGTGGAACCAACCAATTTCAAAAACAGAAGAAAAAATTACAACTAGGATGATAAAAAGAATACTCGTGTCTTTTTTTCCCCCTCAAAGTTTGATATATTTATTTATGAAATATTTTTTTTTAATTTTTAAAATTCTGTTTTTTTTTTTACAGTGTTTTTGCTTTCTTTTCTCTGGTGTAGTCCCCACAGAATTTCCACCACTATTTCACCTGTGTACCATCACCACAATCCTTTGTGGTCTTCCCACCCTTGGGAACACTCATATCCTTAAGGCAAAGCAGAGAAATAGTTCAGCCAAGTGGTAGTATTTAGCTCCTGTAGATATTCCTGTTAGTAAGGGAAAGCTGTCATTCTTCAGTTGCAGAGCTAAAATTCTGCAGCTATGTTGGATGGGAAGGAATCACTATAAAAAAAATTTTAGTGGCTCTGCCAAATGGTGAGGAGTGGTAAAACAAATGCAGACAAAGATGACTTGCTGAATGTTCAACACTGGCAGAAAATAGAACGTTGAGGACTACAGTAGCTGATGAAGGCAAATAGGTTATTCAGAAAGCAAGAAGGGATCTGATGATTTAAGAATCACAGATGAAAGACTGTAAAAGAAAAAATCAATGAAACAAGCTGTGCAAAAAAAGAAAAAGATCTTAAATTGGTAGACATATTTTTACCACCTTCTATCTTCTGGACATTTAAATAAACATTAGAATGTGTTGATATAATAGCTTGTGTAACAGAAAAATTCTGGAAAATATACAAGAAAGAGTGAATACTGCTAGGGAAAGAATATATGAAAGTAAATTTTAGAAAATTTATATTCTTTTGTGTCATAATTCAAGAATTAATCAAAAAGAATGTTAATTTTTACTTATATATTTGACAAGGTCTATAAATAGGTCTATAAATCCTAGAGACTTCTAGGATCATTAAAACTAAGACATTAAAAATCATGTATTCTAATTTATCTTTTACCTCATCCTGTTATATAGGGTATGATTGTGGCCATCATACATTTAAAATATATTTAGTGAGGCTGTGTGCTTAACTATTTAGAAAATGTTGGAATTTGTCATCAATAATGTTTTTTATAAAATAAATTTTCTAGTATCCAGAAAAGATATAATAGAATCCTACTGTTACTCATACTTTTTTAGTATGTGTGCTGTGGATTTTCAAACTTACAGCCTAAAATACATCAGCTATCACCTCTTCTATGTCTACGAGCTTCCAAAGCTATCACCTATCTTCAGAGACGAAACAAAACAAAACAAAAATTCATCACAACCACATGACTAGAGAGGCAGATAACTGAAGAAATATATTTTTTTTTAATTCTGAGCAAGCACCAGAATGTTTCATAGCAGAGATGTGAATATGATAAAATATGGTTTATGTGTTAATATCATGTAAGCATTTTATATACTAGATGTTTTAGCTCACAGTAAGGTGCAAATATAGTTGCAATTTATGCATTAAAAATGCTAGTTATGTCTTAAAAGCAATATTTTTCTAAAGTTCTCAATTTCAGGACAGAGTTTTCTCATGAAAGATAACAAACTCATCCTTTTCCCCCTCTAACTCATAACCTATATTTGGCCTCATTATAAAATAAAGGCTATTCCAATGTGAGGGCAAGGAAACTCATTACTTATAGAGCTAAAGTTCCTAGATTGGAAGCAATGATGAAAACCTCTGTTATGGTAATCCAGGACCTTGGACCATCAGTTCAAAGCTAGAACCAAAATGGGTTTGTTGTATATGAAACCATGACATATACACATAGGATTGGAGGGGAGATAAACCCTAGCTTCTGTCTCCTTTGGCTACCCAGTTTTCCAAAAATGCCCCGATCTATTCAGAAGTCAAGGAAAAGGGTTGCCTATAACATGGGCAGGACAAGAGGAAGTCAGGGGATTGGCTAGAGAGCAGACAGCTGACCTGCACAAATAGCACCAGAGAGAGAGTCACTGCTTGTCAAACTGTACAAGGCATATAAGATTGTCATGACATGGAAGTCTTTGTGACCTCTGACAGAGGGTGTCAGTAATGTAGTTTCTGACAATCTACTTTCTGGCACTCAGACTTTAATTGTTCCTCTTAACTAAATACATGTTCCTACTCAAAAAATGTCTGTCCCTGACAATGTTTTATGTCATTGTCTATGTATTTAGTTTGCCTTGACTTAATCCCTACATAGATTATCAAACACATCTCATCTTTGACTCAGATTAATACCAAGGATCCTAACATTAGATACAAGATTATTTTGATAGTGAGTTAAAATTTTAAGTTAATCACTAAAGATGTTGTAATATATATGGTTAGCATTTACAAATTTTTAATAAAACAATAACTATCCAGTTGGGGAATTTTTATAAGGTTATTATTCTTGAAGCATGAGAAATATACCTGATGTGCAAGTGAATCTACTTCTCTTTTTAACTCTAAGCAGGAAAACTATTACTAATTTATCCTAGCATGCGTGATTATAGAATTAAAATAATGAAGTAGATGGTTTCTCAAGGACACTTTAGGTCTAAGATTTTTTGACTCCTTAATTATCATCTGGTTCAATTTGCAAAAATGAGGACATTGAAATTTTTGCATCCCATGAGGAAATAAGTTTGACTATTTTCAGATAGTATATTGATTCTAGATAAACATAACACTCACCTATTCAAAGTCCAGACTTTGATATCTACAATGAGAGAAAATATAAAGGTTTTGAAGTAGCTGTACAGTGTGATTTTTGGTCTAGATTATGATTATTTGCAGAAATTTAAGATAGAATAAAAGGGCACTAACCTGACTTTTGTTCATTTTCCAGAGAATTTAATGATCATATGTGTTCTGTCTTGATCTTGCCATTAACAAGAGTTGGATAGCTTCCATTTAAGGGTCTAAAATAAGTTTCAGGATTCAGGATCCACTTATTTTTTGCCAGAAACTGTCATGATTTACTGATAGTATGACTGCTAAGCTGTAATGTGGGGCTCCAAAGTCTGTTTGTGTAAATTTATACAATAATCTAGTATAAGGTGGTTTGTGTAAATTTATACAATAAGCTTGTATAATTGTGTAAACTTATACAGTAAACTTGAAATCTGACACTCCATCTGAATCTTTACTGCTATCTTCTGTTGCTCCCATTTTACATGCTTATTTAGATTTTATCTTACCAACTCATGTAAGTTTTGTGAACTGCCTCATGACCTGGTGAATAAAATAATTCTTTTGTCCTCTGAGATTTTAGGACATTGAATAACAAGTATTTCTTTTGAATAAAAAATAATTTTTCCATAATTTTGTAGTGATGAAAATATAAAATGTTGACCTTCTGATTACCTCTTTTCATTGTAAAATGTTGAAATAGCACAGAAATACAACAAATATGAAATAAATATGTTCTGTAATTCTATCTTTAACCCATAATCAATATTTGGTGTCTCGCCTGCCAATTATTTGCATATACAAGTGTGTATTTACATACTGTTCTGAGTCTTATAATTATCCTTAATAATATTTTGTTGGTGTGTTTTCATATTTGTTCATATACCTTATTCTTTTTAATATATGCATTGAATATTTAATGTATTCCATTTTGTACAGTGCATTTAGCATATTCAGTACTCATGTATAAAGGTGATTTCTATTTAATTCCAGAAAATGGCTTATGAACATATTGTATATTTGTTCAATATTTCTAAAAATATATTTATGCAAAAGCTATGTTCAATTTGTACTGTTGGAGATGCTGGTGTTTAAAAGAGTCTAAAAATTGTTTAACAAAATGTGGACCTTAACTACAGTGGTTTAATTACCATTATTGTTATTTTTCTCTGATACCAACAAAGAAATGGAAGGGTACAATGTAGGACTAGTAATTGCTCGTAAGTCTCAAATGAACAGAAAAATATAACTTACAAAGAACCTAAGATAATGTTTCTTTTTGTGTAAACACATCAAATTTAAACACATGTAAACACATACATACACAGACACCCACAACTGTGAATGGAAAGGCATTTGCATTCCAATGAACCCAAAGCTGAAAGGGAGCTCTCAGCCCTCCTCCCCATTATGCAGGTGCTTATCTTTTTCTTTCTCTTTTTTCTTAATAAATCTGTCCTTTTAAAAATACACACACACACACACATACACATATATGTGTATAAAAGCTGAGCATGTAATCAATAATAAATTGATTTTTTTAGCAGGTAGTGAGCCCAGAAGTTTGCTATGTTGCAGCTGTACAATATAGATCATTTTATACTGAGCCTATTGAAGCTTTTCCATAAGCTACTTCCAGTCTTGTATTTTATTTACTTTGTGATGCGCTGGCAAACAAAAAACAACAAAAAATGTTAAAGGAAATATTGGAATGTTGACATTTATTTCTTCTATGTAATACAAATATATTGCAAATAATATCATGTATATAAATATTAAAAATTATATAATAAATTTTAGAGTGATCCCAGTACACAATATACACAAATACCCCCGATTATTTTTTCCTGCTCTAAACCACAGTTGACACTGTATAGTCATGGTTATAAAATATAGTAATTCTTTTGAGCTCTTATTTGTGCTAAACATTGTGTGATATCTGATCACAAAATTTTTATACTCTATTACTTTCCACATATAACAAATGAGGAATCTCAGGCCGAATTTTGTAATATTTTCAAGGTCACAGAGTGAGAGTCATCAAAGAGCAAAACTGGAATTTAAATCCATTTTCTGCCCATTAAATAGTGCTCTTCACCACTATGATGTGTCTTCTGAAAACAAAATAGAAATAGAAATGCTTGAATAAACATATTTAACAATTATCAGATAAATAGAAGTTGTTACAACTTCTTTTATATGGGATTTTGTTAATTCTCTGTTTACTAAAACTGAAGTTCAGTATGTCTTAGATATGTCTTACCTACAGTGACATGTATGGAATTGCAATTTATCAAGTTTGAACAGAAGAAAGATCTAATCAAAACAGGTCATCAAACAAGGAAGCTGGAAACCTGTCTTAGGAGTAGGAGTGCTGAGCTGAACAGTATTGAGAGCTCAAAATCTTTGAAGGAAGGAACGCTTGGTTAACTTATTCAATCTGAACTGATTCTAGAAATAGAGATAAAAGTTCCAGGCTAGTCTTCATTCTGGTATTTGCACTGATCTGGATGTTTCATTTAATAACATTAAATAGTGAAAGAAAAGCAGAAACTTCATTCTTTTGTGTCCATAGAAAACATGGAACTTTCCTAATCCCCATACTTTTTATCAGTGCTTCTCAAGTGCATTCCTGTAGAGACTGTTCATATTCAAATAGAAAAAGGTTAGTCCAGAGAATTGCATATAGTATAGGTCAGCCTGGGATTTTCTAACCTATTCTTTCCTTATCCTTAACCTTCCTGTGGTAATCAATACCAAATTAATATATAATAAAGATTTTCCCCTTTTAACAAGAAACATGTGCCATTTAATCAGCATTATTAATGTATTTGTTTGTTGTATGTATTTGTAAGTTTTCATTTATAGTTGTAGAAAGGGCACACACATAGCTGTTTATTCCTGTCATTTTACTTGTTCAGATAATATGAATGTCATTTAAAATAATTTGTTTTAAAGTTATAAGTCAATGATTTTCTATACATTTCTGTTTTTTATTTATGATTGGGAAATACTTCCCTGGAGGAGTCTTAGGATTGGGGCAGAAACTTTATCTTTGTTAAAAGCAGAGATGGTCCAGGAAGAAAGGGATTAGCAAAAGCAGGCAGTGTCACCTAGCGTGACTGTATTGGATGTCAGCAGCCTTGGCAGAGATGAAGTGCTACATTTTTGCTTCTCACCAGTGTTCTTACCAGGAAGTAGAAGTTCTGATGGATCCTCTCCAAAAGTGGTTATCTATTTTTAGAAAGTCAGTTTGTCAGAAAATAAGCATATAAAGGCACCAGATTTACCATGCAGACATACTTGGATTATTAGGGAAGAGTCTGTGCTTTTTAGTCTGAGAGAGAACACATTATGAGAAACAGAATTCTTCTTTGGGACTGTGGACATGAGTTTTTGATCAAGTGGGAATTTGAATTGTTGACAGTGCTGGTGATTAACTGTGGTATATGACTAAGCATGTAACTCTTAGTTGATGAGGGCTATTTTCTTTCCAGAAAATTTCCATGGCTGTGATATGCCTCTGCATGTAATTACATCTTCAATGAGAGGCCGAATAGATGGTAGTATTTTCTTGTGACTCTGTAAATCCACTGTATGAATGATGGAATTTGGTGGTCAATCAAGCCATTTGTGAGTATAAAACCTCTTCCAGGAGGCCAAAGGTACCAAAAGTTTTCAATAAGAATAAAAGAAATTCTTCCCATTATTTCACACAGGTATGGAATCTGGCTACTAGGTCATACACTGAATACAGCCAGGGGAGAGAAAATTTCAAGTAGCCCAATGCTCTTCAGAATGGCAACCAATCCCCCCTTTTTCTGGAGGTTGCAAGGAAGTAATGTGGAGCTAGGTCACGCATATACAAGTAATTTCTGTCAGAATGCAAGGACTAGACAGGGTTGGCAGTTTTTGAAGTCAACCAAAGCCTCTCCCCTCCCCCAAATACCATAAAGCTTATGTTTTCTAAAGGCAAATTTTAAAAAACTGCATGAAAAAGAAGAAGCTATGCAAACTAAGAAAATAACTCACTTTTTCCATGAATGGGTTAGGTCACTCAGGAGTCCCAGAAATAGTAGGAACATTTGAGAAAATTAGATTTTCTTTGTTAGTTAGACATTTACTTATAAGATATGGCAGGCTATATCAAATCATGAGTATAAATATTTAAAACTTATTAATGGTGTCTATAAAGGAATCACATATAACACTATAATGAAAGCAGAGATATTAACATTTTGTATAAAATGCTTGTCCTAAAACAAAATAGATGTATGAATAAATCAGCATCTCACAACCATCATTCATTCTTTATCTTATAATATATATTTTAAGATTATTAAATAAAATATATGAGTTAAACACTGGGTGAGGGAAAGTCTACCAAATACAATAATATACAATAACATGCAACATAAAATATCTGTTTGTTTAAAGAATTTATAATTTAGTGAGGCAGAACTAACACACATCAAATAATGTAAGTAGCAAATGAATGAGGTTAGGAAGCAAGTGGAAGGAGAGAGGAAAAAGACTTCTGGTAGTGGTGAGAAGGCAGCTTATAGAAGATGTGGAGGGACCAATGAATTTTAGGTAGAAAAATACACATAAAACATCACATGAAATAAAGATGGATAATTTGTGATTAATAATGAAGAAAGTCATTTTGTATTTGATGATAATGTCCATTCTGTATAGGGAGAATAAATGCAAATTGAAAGATAATGACTCATTTATGGAATATGTAAAAGACTATCAGATGATGCAGAAAACATTAAGATATGTGGTTGAATTTAAATAAACCACCCACTAAGTATAAAAATACGTTTTCTATAAAGACAATGAAATATACAAAATTAAAGAGCTCTTGACCATAACAGTGGATGTATGGAAATAGAATAGCGATGTCAGAAAGATCATATATAATTAATATTATTCACTATAGTCAGAAATGTGCTTTCAAACATTTATAAAATTTTCCATAAGAAAGAAAAAGTCTCAACCTTTGAGGTCACCCAAATGGCCTGAAAATACTGAAATTCAGAAGTTGAAGGAGAAAAATTAAACTTCAAATGTGCTTAATAATCCAAATATATTGAGTCAGGAGACACACTGGCATAAAAATGTTATTTTCAGGCTTATCTGCAGTAGTATGGCATTTAAGAATAAATAACAGTTTAAGAAAATTACCAAACACTTTTCTAGTGACATTGAACATAACTTCTAAAATGTTTTTCCAGTAGCATTATGAAAAGAAACATTAAAATTATATTTACATATATTACATAGCAATAGCATATTGCCTAGTTAATTTTTTTTTAATGTTCAAGTATTCTACTGAAGAACTGTCATTGAGTGGAAATAATTTTGAATGAGTGCTATTCTATTTATGTTGTGGGCATTTTATTATTATTCTATATTGAGTAAAAATTTTGAAGGATTTTTATCTTTTCAAAAGTATCTAGTACCTACAGAAAAACTTAATACTTTGGCTAACACCTTAAACAACAATGTTTTACATAAACATAGAACTATATTTTCTTAAATTAGAATAGAATATATTAGCATAATTACACTTAACAGAGTCATTACTTTTGAGCTGTAATGTCAAGATTGTCTTTGTAGACCTAGGCAAAGGCCTTTGACGGAGATGGAAAGGGATGATCTAGCCTTCACAAGGGTGGGGGCACAGTTGCCTTCCTATTCCCTCTGCCACTTGGATGGGATGAAGAATGGATCATCGAGGTCTTAGGTAACAGAGAAGGACAGCTTCATCCCTACCTCCTGCATCTTGGATGGGCAGACAAGGGATCATGTAGGTTTAGGAGATGAAGGCAGAATTCCATTGTCACTCTGTATATTTATCCCCTCTTCATATCAAACTTCTAACAGTAGTTCTTGTGACATTTAGGAATGTAACAAATTTAGGAAGGTTAAAACAGGAGAAAAATAATGGAATGTATTATGCTCCTCAAAAAGCATAAAAGCAGTCAGTTTAACTCAAAGAAACTAGATTGTGAGGCAAATATGTGAAGTACAAGATAAAATAGTTTTATGGGAAAATGAGGACCATTAGTCTTAACTTTAAATGTACTTGCTATGAAAGAATTATTCTTTAAATATATATTATTTAATATATAAATCATTTAAACATTGTTTTTGTTTTAAATGCATGTTTTGAATTTTACTTCTTAATTAGTAATTTACTCTTATAACTCCTAATTTATTACAGTTTTCAATGAACAACCATGTAAACTCTTAAGATTATATAGTATTTAAAATTCATTTACTTTTTCACTTATTTTATTTCTCTTTTTTATTTTGAAAGAGTGCCTGACACAAATCATGAATTTTCTATTTTATTTTAGAGATAAGTGATTGAAGATCTTTATTTGATTAGTAAACCAAACCAAACATATTGAAACATATCAAAACTGATTTCATATATTTCTTTTATTTGTAGATATATTGTATTATATGTTTCAAACCACTAATAAGTTTGTAACTCTAAACTTTTACATCTTTCACAGCAATATGATTAGCATGCTTTTCCACATGTGATATTTAATTCGGTAAAATAAAATATCATTGAAAGACACAGGGCTAGAAGGACACAAAGAAACAAAGGAATAAAATTAATTTTACATCTAAAAATCAGAATAAGAGATACTTATCAACATTATTGTAAACAAAGTAGTGTTTTAAATTTTGACTCAAACTCATCTGGCATTGTAGTCACTGCTCTAACTATGAATCTAAGTAACTGAAATCATTTTGAATATACCATATTTTCCTACTATAGCGAAAACTTTGCATGCCCTTTGTGACATCTGAAAGTCTGTTAGAAAACTGCTGAGGATGCTTGTGCACTTTAGGGAATTTAATCCCTGGGGACATCCATTTGTTTTTAAAAATCTTACATCAAAAGTAAGCATTTGACAGAGAGAAATATTTACTGTCATGCATTAATCCTGATTCTTAGGCTGGTTGAGGGAGATAAGAGAGGTATGGAAGTGGGGGGGGGGATTGAAATGGAGAGAACTAAGGATGGTGCATATAAGAAACTTAACCCTCCTTTATGTGATGACGTTACAAGTAGTGGCAGCATGTATAATGTTCCCTCTCAGAACTCATGTCTTATAGTTTCCAGTTCTACAAATCTATTTCCCATTCTTACGACTTCTAAGGTATGGTGCTCAGGGCTGAAGGAAACCCCAAAGACCTGACTTATCCATGTGAGACTAAACTGGATATTTACACCCTTCACTCTAGTTAAGTCATAACTACTTATGACTACTTAGCATTTGTGGTGCTTTATAACTACCCAGGCAGAGGTTTTTACCTTCTGTCTACTTGCTTGCTTTTATTAGTTGGCTGTAAAGAGAGATGCTTAAAGATATTCTGATTCTGAAACCCACCTAATTCTGCTATATGGCCAGGTTAGAGTATCTCTGTCCTAAGGTTGTGATTTTAATAGCCAAAGGACTCTTTCAACTCACAGAGACCGCTTCTAAGCAAAATCTCCAGTTCTCAAGTGAGTCATGTGATTTTTTAAAATTTAGGTAGGACCTTACATTTATCCTATTAGGTTTTAGTGGTGTTGGATTGTTTCTAACTGCCCAGATAAATGTGGTTTCTGGTTATGTTTTCTAGTATTTTCACAAGTATTTCCCGGTTTTACATTTTTTTGTAGGAAATTTCTTGTATGTTTGTTTAAATTTGATAGCTATGTTGACAGGGTTAAAGCCCAGAAGAGAATTCTGCATAAATTCAAAATAGAATTCCTCTAAGTGACATAACTTTTGGGGATGATTTTTATTTTACAAATTCCTAATCTGTCCTGTCATTAAGATCAGAGCAATTACCCAATGCTTTGCTCACTTTTAAGCTATTTAGGACTGACTATTGCATAGTAATGCCATTAAAATGACTTACCATCAGACAATGAAGCTAATAATTCCTAGCATTGTTATATATGGTAATTTTTGCATGTAATTAAATATAATATGAAAGTATTCATGTGATATGTAATCAAAAGCCTATTTCAAGGCATACTTTTAACTAGATTAGTAATATTTTCACATGTGGATTTATAGATAGATTTTCTGGATTTTAATATTTCAGCAACCTATTAAAAAACAAAACAGGTATAAATTTTTAAAGTGTATTTCTAATATACATTCTACTTATACTGTCACTGTGTTGATTTTTTTTTTCTGCAGAAAAATATAAAAAAATGAGATACTTACCCAAAAAGCTAGGAACCTTGGTAGGCTGGGGACTCAAG
This sequence comes from Galemys pyrenaicus, assembly GCA_019455555.1. NCBI lineage: Eukaryota > Metazoa > Chordata > Mammalia > Eulipotyphla > Talpidae > Galemys > Galemys pyrenaicus. The sequence goes on along the minus strand of JAGFMF010011702.1, from coordinate 6,421,474 downwards.
GAGTCATTATGCACAGAAGCACCCTGGGGTCTGTCATCATCCAGGAAAACATTCGCTGGAGAAAACCAGTCAATTAAAATAGGAGACATTCTCAGCTCATAATGATACACAAAAACATGACACTTGTGTTAAGAAAAGTAGATTCTAGAAATTATATTTACACTATTAAATTTAACAAATTCACATTTGTTAAATTTTGTAAATAGTGGATCTTTATGTGTGTGTGTATATACATCAGTATTTATATCTGACTCTATAGTTTCATGAGTAATATAGTCATTCTTGGTCAGGAGAACTATAACAGTGAATGTTATATATTTCTCAGCCACTCTGCCGAGAAATTTTATGACTGATAAAATTTAGATAATAGATTCCAAAGAACTATTTGCCCAAATTGTTATAAATCTAAATTGTTCTAGAAGTCTTAATCTTGTGCCTAAATCATGTATTCTTAGGAAGGAAAGCTATGTAAGTTGAAAAAATCAACATCAGATCTATGGAAATAATACAGTAGTTATTTGGACTCTGTTTTATGTAATTTTTACTTACTAATTTTTATCAGATCTGGTGAATACAAATGTATTTTTATGTACATAGCTGAAGCAGAATCTAGGTAAGCCTCAACATCCCCTAAGAGCCTTTCTTTTGAAATAATGCATATAAATGAAGAAAAATGTGATTAGAAATAAACTTACATGTATCCTCACAGGTGTTTTTGCATTCTTCCAGTGATTCAAAGTTGTTTTGGTTGCCAAGGCACCCACCATACTTGAAACGTTCACATTGCTTTGACTGATTGTTATAAAAATACCTAGTAATATAACCTCTGCAGATCCCAGCATCTTCTTCCAAATAGCAGAAATCTGGCTTTTCTAGAAATTATACAATGTCAGAAAGCAATATTCATTTTTGTGAGCAATTTAATAATTTAAATGTTTAAGTAAGTAGAGGCTATTTAAGGAATAAATATGAAAAGTTAAAGAGATTAAAATGTAACTATCTACAACTATACAATATTAAAATTATCTACTATAACATTTAGGATAGGGAATATGCACCTACTAGCACACATTTTTGTTATTTGAATTTCAAGTTCTAAAATTCTCATGGTAAATTAATAGGGCTTTATCTATCAACCACTTTATGAATTAAGAGAATAACATATATTGGGCCTCCCTGGTGGCGCAGTGGGTTAAGCAACGCACTATGAAGTAAACTGCAGTTACTGCAGCACGAGTTCGATCCCTGCTGCCGGCCAGGGAGGGGACCCACATGGCGCGGCAGACCTCTCCTGCCTTGGCCGCTGCTCCCCTCAGCAGTGTACTTCCGTTGATCTGCCTGTTCTGCTCCCTGCTCTCTGTGGTGAATCCTCTCACCCCCCCCACACCTCTGGCCTGTACCCCAGTGCTTGTATGCATAAATAAATAAATCTTTAAAAAAAAAAAAAAAGAGAATAACATATATGAGGCTATTTTGCCACTCGTTGGGAAGTATAAAATGTTATGGAAAGATTTTGTTTTACATATTTTAAGTATATGAGCACTGACATTTAGAGAAGATCTATGAATATTTCAAACTTTTTAAGTGTAGGGAGGGTATCATAAGCGAAAGGAGTATAATGAGTTGCTTCTTTAAGAATGGTTTCAATTAGAAAAATTGGAGAAGCAGCTTTGAGGAGTATGAATGCTTTCGTGGCTATTCTTAGAATTTCCTGAAGTCTTACGTTGGAATTATTGTTTGTGCTACATATGATATCTCTCAGCAGTGTCTTATTTTTCTTCTCTCAGGCATTGGAATGACTCCAACATGCCGAAGCAGAAAGGAAATACATGTTCAGGGATTGAGGAGGCTTTTGTAAAAGTCAAATACCCATTCTTTGATAGTGCTCCAAGACAGGCTAAACACAGCTAAAACATAAAAGTTGTGCCACCATGGCCTACGTTACAAGATTCCTCTACAGGTAAATGTCCCTGTAAAAAGGAGAGTTGAATTTATTTTGAAAATGTAATTGCAAAACATACTGGGATTTTGTAGGGCAAACTTCAATTTCCACATTTCCCCCTCTGCAACTGTGTTACTATAGTGGCAAAAATGACATATAGTTCTTTTTATATCTTTTTGTTTGTTTGTTTTTAAGATTTTATTTATTTATGCACACAGAGTTGGGGTACAGGTAATGTTGCCAGAGAGTGAGAGGATTTACCAGAGGCAGAATAGGGAGCAGAACAGGCAGACTGACCAAATAACACTGCTGAGGGGAGCAGAAGGCGAGGCAGGAAAGGTCTGCTGTGCCATGTGGGTCCACTCCCTGGCTGGGGTTCGAACTCACTCTGCAGTGGTTGGGGAAGCCTCAGTGAGCACAGGCTCAACCCCCTGTGCCACCAGGGAGGCCCTCTTTTTATATCTTAAAGCAACTTGCTCTTCAATCTCAGAGAATTAATACTCACCAGTGTTTTGTTATAAAAATAGCACGTATTTAATAATGTTATTGATTTCTGCAACAGCTATAGATCTGTAGAAAACTCAGTCTCTTATGAAAAATTATTAATAAAACGTTCCATGGTATTTTTTGCAATTTATCAAAGTACCAATTTGAAATTTATTTTGTATTCCCTTGTTTTCTCGAGATGAGTATTGCCATTATTCCCATAGTAACAATGTATAGTTAAATTTTCTATATGTGACAAGGAAAAGAATAAATCTTTAAATTTTATAATACTTTTTTATCTGAGAAAGAAAAAATACACATAATTATTATCATTTTTATTTGTTTTGGTATGAGTAGGTACTCCTTATGAAATGTTAAATCATTACAATAGAGAATATATGAATTTTATATTTAACTAGAAGGGATGGGTAAAAATATTGCATGTACAGAAAGAAAACAGTATCAAATTAGACTGAAAAGTATAATTAAGGAACTATACAAATGGAGTTGTTAATTTTATAGGCGGAACCATTAGAGGACATAAATTTATTTTAGGATAAAGTTGAAATTTTACACATGTAAAGTAATTCTGTATAGGTGTCCAGTTTAAAATACTTACTACATGAATTATACTTACTACATGTAAGTATAAAATACTTACATGAATTAGGAAATTCATGCCCATACTTCCCAGTAAGTACAATGCATTGTTATTGAGTCAGCCTATACATTTTTTTTGCTCTGAATTGATGCTCATTTAAAACAGTGCACAGAACAGACTTTGAACTACATGCCAACCTTCACTTGTCACAGATTTTACTTGGCAATTAATTGTCTAGACCAATTGTCCATTGTCTTGATTAGGCTCTGATGTTAGGTTAAGTAAATATATGTCAGATAAAAGAATTGTTCAGTGCATTTATTTATGATTAAATTATAAATATAATTATAACTATAATTTATAATTCTTTATAATTATAAAGAATTATACATATTAAATATCATAAAATATATAATTGATCTCATATGATTTTTCTCTTAGAACTTTGGAAAAAATCTTGCCATTTAAATGTCGGTATTTCCTTTCATGAAGCTATCTTTTATTTGCTCCACAATAAATCTATTTGGAAATGTGCTATATTTTATTATTACAGTTGTGAATGAGATTCATTTAATTGACTTAGTAAGCATTTTTTGTCAAGATTAATTTATATTTAGACTATTTAGAAATTTGTAAATTGATAAATTTACTTATATTTGTACATGCTTTGCCACTGAATTTATAACTTGTGAATTTATAAATCACAACTAAATCGAAGAGCAAAATTAAAAATACCCTTTGAATTTTATAGCTCTTTTATGGCCTGAGATAGTTTGATCCCTCTGTTCAAAAATTTTCTCTTTCAGATGTAACTGCCATAAATTGTAATTGGGTCAAATCAAGTTTCTAGAACTTTATGAGAAAACTTCTTGATTTGTTGATAGTATTTTTTCTTGTGCTGATATTATCACCAAAAGCAATTATTTTTAGTTAAAAGCAATAAAGTATATAAGCATAGCACAATTCAGCAAAGCACAAAGTATATAAGCATACACTAAATAATGTTACCAAAATAATGATTTAGTGTTAACTATCGCCACTGACTTTCCTTATAGACTGTTGGCAACTCAAAGACATACCCATTCAGGGGAAGTTGAGTGAATCTGGCCAAATTCATAAAGTGCTGAGATTCCGAAGAGATTTGTGATCTAACATAAGACAATCTAGTGATGTTAGACTAGGACAAGCAACATCTAAATTGAATTTCCTTACATAAGTTTTAGTAGCACACAAATGAATGTTCACCTTTTCGCAGTGTTGTCTTTGTCCATTTAACCTTTTTTGGATAATCTGCAAGAAATAATATATGAGTATCAATTACCACAGTTTATAACAAATTGAAATAATAGATCATTATTACTTTTCTTCTTTTGATTATAAAGAATGAGGCAAACTGACACATTAGGCAAGGTACTCAAATGACTGATGATTAACACAAAAGGATACTTGACCCAGAATGGAGAGAAACAGCATATAGAAAGCTGTGATGAATGGAAGACCAGACAATCTCAAAGGCATCATAGGAGGTCATTGAACTGACTAATTTGTATTAATAACATTTCTAAGCCTATCTATAGTTGAAGAGGGGAATATGTGCTTTAATATCAAAGAAATATGTTCCATCAATTCTTTTCTCTCCTCTTGGAGCACACAACTTACCATCTCAGTGCTGCAAGGCATTCCCTATACCACACTGAGATTTCCCCATAGGCCAGCAGCATCACATGCCAAAATTTGTTAAAAACTATTTTGTATCAGAGTGAAAATGCAGAGCTGCCTGCTTGCAAAAACAAGCACCTACTGTTATTAACTAAAGATGCCATTTCTGTGGTATTATAAATCAATTCAACTAGTCTTAAGAAAATGCTATGGGGAAATTTGGGATGAGAAACTGGATAAATAAAAATTTCTTCTAGTATTTCACAATTCATAAGACTCAGATAGATAAATTATAAAATTTTGACCCATAATTATTTAGATTTATAGTAGTAAATTTATACCAGTAAGATGTATAGCAGTATATTTTTACTAGTAAGAAAATTAAATTTGTAAAATTTTCAAAGATGTATATTTTAATAGCTTAAAAGCAGAATAAAAATGTTCAGCGTTTAGTAGAAATGTAATATGATATGCTTTTAAATTTTATAATTCAGTAAAAATACAAAAGGAAAAAATTGGGTTATGTAAGTAGATCAGAAGGATGATATTTTTCTACTGTAGTAGTCCAAGGTTTGAAAGACAATGATTTAACTTTCAATTACATATATATATATATATAGTGTGTGTGTGTGTATAAATTACATATATATACATATTTCTACTTTCAGATGCAGCTTAAAATTTTCTATTTGGTAGCTATTGAGAGCTTCAAAGTGAATTCTCAGTTCTGTTTTCTGGACTGGGAGAGCTATGAAATCATTGTATTGATAAAAGAAAGACTAAGTCAATGTGATTAACCACTCATAGTTGAATGCCACTCAGATTATTTCAGATATACAACCTGTTCTATGAATGTAAAGGTTTTTTCTGTCTATATTATGGAGATTGTATAGGTTAATAAATGGGGTTTAAAATATTTTATACTGTATAATATAAAAATGAAAAATTATATATATATGCTGGACATGTGAAAAAATCATGGACTATTAAAGTATGTTTTATTATGTTTTACATTTTTACTAACATTTTGACAATATAGAATTTCTCCCCTTAGATGTGGTCATCATCACTCCCACCACCATAGCACCCTTAGTTTACCATAGCTGTGCCCTTCCTCAGCCTCCTATCCTTATCTTTCCCCCTCTCCTTCCCTTCCAGTATGTCTCAGATCTATGGTCAGTTTTCAGGATTGATTTTATAGTTTGTCTTTGTTTGACCTATGTGTGGGGTTCTCTATATTCCACATATAAATGACATCATCTACTATTTATCTTTCTCCTTCTGACTTATTTCCTTTAGCAAATCCCTTCCAACTCCATCCATTTTGCCACAAATGTTAAATCATTTTTTTTCTTTATTTATATATATTTGACATCAATTGTGGTCCCCATGGAATTTCCACCACCATTTCACCCGTGCACCATCACTTGTAAAATCGTTTTAACTTACTTTTTCTAAATTTTTAAATCTATGCTTAGATTTAATAACCCTAAAGTCTTCTGGTGATATAGTTCCCCAAACCTACCTCTTATACATGTTTGTTTGCACTCTTCCAGACTTTCAAATCGATTCTGATTTCCTTCACACCCCCCATATATAAATTCTTCACACTGCTGAGTGTGAATATTGAAAAAGTATCTCTTCATCATTGCTTTGCACGGGCCATCATCTGCTTTCATTGCACAAAATGAATGTGCAAGTTTCAGTGGTGGCAACTCAGCATCTACAAAGTAAAAATAAAAGATATATTATAAAGTCCTATATCAACACAACAGTAATGTTCTTTTTTCCTGTTTATTTCCTTTTCAAATATGGCCTAATTCTGACGTGAGTACAGCAACAACAAAAGGCTATAAGGAATCATGAAAACTTATTCAAAGTTATAAAAGGTAGACAAAGTAAGTTTTCCAAGTGAAAAAAGCCTTATCAACTAAACTTTATTAGTTGATTACTTTGATAATTTGATAGTTGACTTAATAGCTTCTACTAAGCAACTATTAATGGAAAATTTAGAATGATTTTTCTTGACTATTGAAATCTTACAATAACCTGAACCAAATTGCTTTTTAGAGGACAGTAGTGTTCTATTAAACCTGGCAAGTGTAAGTACCTTTAAAAGCAGTGTCTGAATATATTATAAAATAATTTATTTTGATAAAATAAAAATGAATAGATGTCACTTTAATAATGTTACATAGAATATTTTTAAACCATGAGAAAAAGGATATTTGTGGGTTGCAATCATCAAAACAAATCAATTTTAAATTACACTTAATTTCAAAGCTTATGTGAAATTTTGAAAAATATGTACATGATAAAAGCGGGCTACATAATTTTATCAAGTTCTTCTACTATTGATATTTTGTTATCCTAATGATCTACAATAAATTATTTCAAGTACTAGCTAGCCATATTTAATAACGTTAAGACTCTTTATAGCAATGTATTTGGAACATTATTTTTATTTTCTATTTGAGTCATAAAATGACACATAGACCATGCAATCTGGATAGTTTAAAAATACAAATTTCTATAATAAGTTGGTATTGTTATGCTTTTTTTACAGACTCATTTATTTATGCATACAAGAGCTGGGATGCAAGTCAGAGATGCTGGGGGATGAGAGGATTCACCAGACACAGAGAGGGGTGCAGAACAGGCAGATCTACTGAAATATACTGCTGAGGGGAGCAGAGAGGGCAAGATAGGAGAGGTCTGCTCTGCCACGTTGGTCTCCTCCCTGGCCAGGGATTGAACTCTTACTATAGTGACTGTGGATAGTTTCAGAGTGATGTGACTTAACCCCTTGCGCCACAAGGGAGGCCCCTATTATGCCTTTTGATTAATTTGATACTATGGACATGTGAGTTTTATTTCAACCTATAATATTGCAACTTTTAATTAAAAAGACCTAAGTTTTCATACACAAAATATATTGATTAGTAATTAAATTATGTTTTCAATTGGAATGAATTGATTGTTAGAATAGTAAACTTTGAGCCCTAACATATGAAAAGGTAAATAACATAGAAAAAGATTTATGATATATGAGCCTTTCCCTCAAAAGTCAGTACTCGTTTTGGAGCCAAAAAATTTTCATGAATTGTCTAAATAGGCAGTTATGATACCCATCAAATCTTTAACTAGCATTAAATTTTATGCACCCATACACTTTTGTTTCAACTTTCTCCAGAGTCATTTGCATTGATAAAATATATTTTGGTATTTAGTAATATGATTTTTTAAAATAATTGTTATGCCATTCATATAATGTCCCTAAAAGCAAATCACCTCTATAACATATATAAATAAATTTATCAGATGGAATTACTAGCTCTTGATAATATATAAATTTAAATCTCATTTACTTCTCATTTTAATTATTTACTAGATATTTCAAGCACATTAAATTATCTGAAATATAATTGGTTTTAAAAATGTGTCACAAGACATCAGAAGTTTCTGACATTTAAAAAATATGGACATTTGGAATTATCATTTCCTCTAAGTATGTTTAGATTTCCTTGGTTTTTAAAATTTTTATTAATTCTACACACATGTACCTTTTCCTATAAAGTCATAGTATAATTATAGTATATACTCAGCATAAGACATATGAAAATAATTTTAAAGATAAATATGTAAATGAAGAATCACTTAATGAGAATAATACTTTCACTATCACTGAAGTTACAAGTGTTAGTTTGTATAAAAAATCTTTAAAGTTTTTCTGGGTACAAATTAAAAAAATATTTTATGAATAATTATAATTGCAGTTTATGCTTTAAAGATTTAGAATATACTCCAGGTGAAATTCTGACTGGTTACAAGTTTTGAGAAACTAGAAAGCTGTGCATCAAAGAACTCAGTAGCTTATTTGAGAGCAGACCTCTGATAAACATCATTAATATTTTATGTTTGTACACTCTAAAAATATATTTAATGGATGAATGCAAATTTTACCTGTTGTTCTATAAATATCTAGTCTTAGAAACATCTCTCGGAATCTCAGAAGCCACTTAAATAATTTTGAGACCTAACCTAGGAATAAAAATTGTCTAACATTTTGAATCTTAAAGTTAGTATACCACTACCCCAGAAATTCCTATTGCACTTCTTGAATGATGGTCCTGATTCCTAAGTCATTGTTACCATAGAACTTTAGATACAAGTAACAAAAATAGACATCTTTAATATAGTTCTCCTGCAGAAGACAGGAAGCTTCACTTAGGATAATATTTACATTCAGAAAGATTGTGTCTTAAAAATTAATAGTTTATAACAGATTATTTTTCATTTAGGATTCTGCCACTTTTCATCATGCTAGTAGTCTTTCATCATTATTTTACATTTTCTGTATCAAGAAGGAAAGCAGGTTCTACTTGCTATTTAGTAAGTGTACCACTAGGTGGTGTCATTGCACCACAAAAATTGAAGATAGTACCCTTTAGTAGTTGCTTAGTTGTAATAATAAGTAATGTTTTTCCAGTAATTATTATGCTCCACATATTTGGTGATTCAGTTATTTAATAATCACAGCTGCCTTCTAAGTTAGATGTTATTATCACGATTTTAAAAATTATAAAATAGTACTGCCAAATTTAATTGCTCTGTTCAGTTCACACCATGAGGGCTTTAGAATTAACCCCTATGTAGTTTCACACCAGATATCTCAGCCATTCTTAAAAACTAAATAATATTGTTACAGACCTTATGACTGAAATGCCTAAACTAGCATTTATGTGAACTACATAGACCTAGTTTTATAAATTCCACTCAAACTTTTTTTCTAAAAACTAAAAAAGTTTTCAAACGATGAAGGAACATGATGATTTTGCACCCAGTTTCTGAAGAAAATGCTAAGAATTAACTTTTACTAGCTACCTTTTAGTGTTAACTTTTATTTCTCTTGACCGTTCAACCTAATTTCTTTCTTTTTTTCATGATATTTCATGATATTTCTCTAGTGGGAGAGAGGTCACATATGTTCTTTTTGAACATCTGCCATGGCACCTGATCAAAAGGGATGAAAGTATGTCTTGTTTGTATTTCTTCCTTTGGATAAACCTTCTGAAAGCGAACAACATTCAGTCAAGGCAGCCAAGATAATAAAGTAGGTGGCAGTATTCCTCCCTCTTTCATGGACAAGCAGACATTAAAGACTTACAAAAACATTCAAGAACTTTGAGCATGGTGTAAATGTATAACAGGATACTTAAGCTTGTCTGAGGGGGTCAGGGATAACTTTGCTGAGACTTAACAAATGTTAATGACATGCATCTGCCCAAGGCCATGAAACTGGAACACAGGAGGGATAATGCACCAGAACTTTAATCATTTGAAATCAGATAAATAGAACTGTGGCCTGCATTTAATCATATTTCATCACTGATTTCTTACATTTGTGTCTCACAGTCTGATGATTGTAATCTCACCCCTTTCCTGGCATGCTGGATGGAAAGGTTATGGTAATTTTTAGGGTTATATCATGTCCTCGATTGATAGAATCCTCAGTCTCCTGATATCTTTTGGATTTTTACTTTATTAAATAACATTCCATCTTGAGGAATTTATATAAACATAAATATATATTCAAATTATATATCCATATATATTTCAATGCTATATAACAGTAAACTTTTGTTTTTCATTCAGGGGATCAGATGATTGCAGCCAGGTTTTCTTCTACTAGCCATGTGGAGCCAATTTAGACTGGGCATTCCTGGCAGTGGGCTTCAGGGTATAGGTCTGGCTGATACAGAGTTTCACATCTGCTCCAGGTGTCTCATTATTGGGTGCCGGCTCAGTGGTGGAGTTTGTAGCACTAAACCAAATCCCAGTGCCAAGGTCTTAGATTGCTGAGAGTAGATGTATGCCACCTTCCTCTTTGCATCAACAATAGTGGCCTATGTGTGCCTACACCATCATTACTACATTCCACTGAAGGAACCTATCTATACTTCAGTAGAGATGTTTCACATTCCCCTGTGAAAATGTGAGACTCCTGGGAACCCAATCTTAGTCATTACTGCGTCCCTGACCCCTTCTCCTATTTTGACCACATAAGATGTGTGTATTCTTTATCAACAGTAACGTTGAACACACAAAGTCAAAAAGCTGTTAGAAATAGGAAATAAATATGTGTTTATGGAAATCTTTTGTACCTCACAACAGACATAAATAGAACCTATCACTTTGTTCATATTCTCTCACTATTACCGATGACTTGAAATTCCTATCAGTAATTTATTAATTTGACATAAATCAATAATTCAAGAAAGAAAGAAATCTATAATAAGTATCACTATACAGTTTTCTCTTTGATTGTTGTTAATATTTTGTCTTTAGAGACAGTGCTTTATGGAATTAGTGCTCACTTCTCGGTTTCCTGTGTGACTAGATTCTCCCACTGGACTCTTCAAGGATACTCTTATTTGAGAAATAAGGGCAAGAAGGAGAGAATGATGAAAACTGGTGTAGGGTAAAGGTTGATCAGGTATTTCCACCCTCCCACCATTGATGATGGACACCTGCGGTGCTGCGAGCATTCCAGGGTGGGCATGTGCAAGTGGGCGCACCTGTGTTGGACACGGGCATAAATGGGCGGTGTCATGAGGACGCCAGGACTATGAGAACAGCGAGAGAACCGACAGCAGCAGCCGCAGAGAGGGAAGAAGCCGCTGAGAGGGTGAGATGCGCTGGGGGCTGGGAGGGCTGCCAGCCTCCCGGCCCCCAGGCCCCCCGGCACCCCTGCCTGCCATGTACCTGGCCCTCTCTACTAAATAAAGTATGAAAAGCCACCGAGGGCTCCAAGAGACTCCTTCCTTGACCCGTCTGCGCAGAACCATCCCGAAACCTGCCTCCAGTGCCACCTCCATCCTGCCGCTACAACTGGTATCTATGTTTTCTTTATCCTTTCTACACTTTTCTCAGCTGAAGGGTGGCATGAATATTCATAGTTATTTATACAGAATTTTGCTTCTTGCAATTTCCCAGTGAGTATTTACTGTTTAATATTATATCCTGAAAAAAAGTCATTTTTGCTTGGGTCAATTTTTTTTGGACTAAAGTTTATGTTTTTGGACACATTACATACAGCATATATCTAAGGAATAATGTCATTTAATAAAAACTAAATTTTCCCAATCAGTATAGAAAATATGTTAAGTATTTAGAGTAAAATTGAGAACTTTGAATAAGATGCATTGAAAAGATGAATAGTTTTAATATTTTACCTTTGATACCCGTGTTTTCTTCACCTTCTTCGGGAATAGCATTAATAGGGGTAGAGGCACAACTAAGGATCAGAGACACAGAAACCCAAAATATCTGTTCTTTCTTCATTGTATAAATTATCCCTGAAATACAGAATTCAAATATATTCAATAAATAAAGTGTTAGTGTGGGTTATCCATAGACTAATAGGAATCTTATGCCTACATCCAAATGTAAATTCCTATGACTTCTAATGTATCTAAAAACCTCCACATTTTCCAAAATTTTTCAAATATATTTGACTTTATAGACAGTGTCTTCACAGGTTTTCTATAAGACAGCAAACAAGACTGCCAAAAAAATAAAAGAAATATCTAACATCCCAGTCAGTGCTTTACTCTAATTCTTCTATCCTTAATTTAGGAAATTATCAGCTTAAAAAATTAATGAGATAAGAAAAAAAAAATCTCATCTAAAAATAAACCCCCAAAAGCCAAAAGAGTTGTCACCAAACTGTGACAATGATAAATTAACGCAATTTAACTCTAAGAGAAACAGATTTCAGCAGGAGAGTGAGATTTCCTGTTTCAAAATTATCCACTGAAAAAATAATGGAAAAGCACATCTACATTTGTTTTCTCCTTTGGATCAAAGATGAGAGGAAATGTGTAATATTCACACAGCAGATAGACAAAGAAAGGACCATATGCACATGTTCAACCACTGATATTACCGGAGTCAGGAAGGAAAAACAATCTTCGCAGTAAACATTCACAAATGCAGGAATAGTAAGTCCATCAAAACCATTTTAGAGAATTTTCTGGACATGTCCATAGTGAATCACAGCTGCAGTATACACCATTAGTTGTGGGAAATCTTATAATAAATAATAAAGTAATAAATGCCATTTTGTTTTAAGCTTCATTAAAATCACTAATGAAACATGAAACCAATTTCTCATACCACTTTAGAAATGTTAACATGTTTGATTTTTAGTGAGGAGAATTTATATATCTCCTAAATCATATTGTGAACTATTTGAATTCATGAATATATAGCATGTATATAGGCATAGGTACATGCATGTATGTACATAGTTTATAATTAGATTGTATATACATGGATATATAAATACGGAGTGACCCAACCTAATTATGTATTACTGTAATCATGTTATTGTAACATCTTCATTTAAGTTTTAAAATGCATCATTAAGTAACATTACATAATGGAGAACTGAAACTGAAGCTTTGCATTAGTTAATTAACTTCTCCCATACCCATGTGCCTTGCTGCACTCCACTTTCTTAAATAACAGGCCCTATTTAACACATGTGTTATCCTACCTGGCAAAAATTGATTCAAGGGCTTTCAAAGATCTAAATATGAAAGATAGAATATTAAATCTTATAGAAGAATCATAAGAGAATATGTTTATAATAAGGTTGCTAGAGATTTATTAACCAGAATACAAAAATAGCATGTATGAAATACTGATCATTTGATTTCATTAGAATCACAAGCTATTGTCCATCAATGTAAACACCGATAGGATACTAAAAAACACAGCGTGAGATAGTATTTAAATTTATATAGCTGAAAGCTATTTATTGAAAATGTATGAAGAGCTACAACCAAATATTCAGTTAAAATGGGTTAGAAGCTAAATAGCAGTTCCAAAAAAGATTTATATACATATGACCAGTGGCATATTAAAATATGCTCAAACTCGTTAGTCATCAGCAATATGAAAATGAGCATATTGTGAGATACCACAACTAAAATTAATAAAAACTAATAATACCTAGTGCTGGTGGGGATATGAGCCCCCTCCCCCCTTACTAGTGGGATTATATTATGATCTTAATGTTTCTGTCCCCTCAAATTCATATGGTGCGTTCTATGCCCAAAGATGACAGCTCTAGGTGGTGGGGTTTACAGAGATGTTTATGAGGACGAGCTCTCATAAATGAGATTTTTTTTTTTACTAAAGAAACCCCATTGTTATCCCTCACCCATTCTACCATATAAGAGCACAGTGAGAAGGTGCTAGCTACAAATCTGAAAGTGGGCCTTGAAGATACACAGGTTATAGATAAGATGATTTCCATGAAATAAAGAAGATAAAATTAAATATTCATGTAATTGTTATATTTCAAAAAGAAAAATGGAAAACGTATTAAAATGAAATTTTCAGACTTAAAGAAATATTTGTAGATGTTAGCCAAAAGGGATTTACTGAGTTCCTCAGAAATGTATATCTTTATTAATGTGAAATTCATAATTATTTTGTATCCAGATATTCCATTAATAGTAATATATAATGAGTAGCATTTAAAAAGGAGGTTGAACAAAGACTTCACAATAACGTTCAGGGAGAATAAAAAGACCACAGTAGGCTAATATCTTCAAAACTGTCAAAGACGAATATCTGATCTGTTTTTTTTTTTTAAAGATTTTACTAATTTATGCATACAAGATGGGTACAGGCCAGAACAGAGGGGATGGAGTGCTGGTGAGAGGATTCACCAGACAGCAGGAAGCAGAAAGGTAGATTGACTGAAATACACTGCTGAGGGGAGCAGTGGGTGAGGCAGGAGAGGTCTGTTGTGCTATATGGGTCCCCTCACTGGGTAGCGCTACTTGCAACTTGCACTGCAGTTGCTATGGAAGCCCCACAGGGAAGAGCTCAACCCTTTGTGCCAGCAGGGAGGCCCTGACCCTTTAGTTCTCAATGAAGCTAAGTTATTTTTAAATAACACCAGAATTCAAAGAATACAATTTCTCCCTCTATTCTTGAAAAGTATACACAATAAAGTAAAATATTGAAAACAAAAGTCATGTTAAAAATGATTTTTGCTGAACATACACCCACTGACATAGAAATTAAAAAAATTATGAGTATTTAGGGAATTATGGTTGCACAGAGTAAATGTTAAAATAAATCCTTTAAAGGAAAATCATCTTTTAATGACAGGAACTTTACTAGAGATTAAGTATTAATATTGCCCCCTCCCATTTTATAGGAAAATTTAGGAGAGTTGGATAGTGGACAGGAGCTGGTAGGCAGGCAGATGATATACTTAATATCTATTCTGGGTTTCCTAGTCCCAGATTTTTGGTATATGCCTCAGAAGAGCATGAAATCATTTTAATATACAGCAAAACAGTTTGTGGGTTATGGATCCTTAGCACTAGACTCAATGCCTCACAGTACTAGTTTGTATTTATTTATTTTTAATGAATCCTTTCTCGATAGGCTTCTAGTGGGAAACAACTGTGCTAGCTAGTGATATGTTGAAGGTATGAAAACTTCATCCAAAAGCAATGTTTGTGTTTCTATTACTCTTTTAAACTCTCCAACAATGACTGATCATTGATGCCATTTCTTACACAGCACACTCATGCTAACAGCACATTCTTCATATTTTTCCCTTTCTTTCACTACTGACTACAGCTCCACATTTTCCCATTAAGCTCTAGGCCAGTGTTTCACTGACAGCTCGTTTCAAATCCAAAATACTATCTATCTTAGCAACATTTTTCTACTCAACCTTTACTTTCTTATTTTTCTTTCTCCAAGTTAATTGAACAAAGTAGGATTTCTTAGAGGATGCTGAAACTTCTGGAGAAAGCTATACTTAAATAAAAAGTGACTTCACCTTATTTCTTCCAGAACTTTTTCATCCTTTTCTACTTTTCTATTGCTTTACTTTAATATATAATAAAATCTAGATGTTTGGTAAACTGGAAGTCATTATCCAGTGTGTAGAAGAATTTACTTCAGCTAATGTTTAGACTTGATCAAAGACTTTCTCAAAAGCAAAAGCGAGGCAAACTCAATAGTTGATTCCATCTCAGTTTTTAACTCATGAACTCACCCAGGTGCATGAAAGGTTACCCCAGTAACCTTCTTTATCCTTCATAGTATGTTCAACACCCTACTATATATACCATAAATATTTTATTTTTAAATTCTGGTGTTATCACGCACAGTTTACCTTGCTTTGACTAAGAGTATCACTCAAAACTCCTGTTGTAGGTGACAACCATTCTACTGTAGTTGAACAGTAGTTGAACAGCTCTTTTTGATATATTGGCTTCAGTGTCTTGCTAAGTTCTCATGTATTTCTAATTCAGCATAAGAAGTTATTTAAGCAAGAATACATTATATGAATGCATTATGTTAGTGACTTCTTGTGAATAATAATAAGTTAAACACTAGGTGGGTTTTAAAAATGTAGAGGAAGGAATTTATATTCTATTAATTAGTTAATCAAAAATGTAATCTTAATTGCCAAGCTCATTGTCAGCATATCTTTGTATGTATTAGGTACATAATAGTGGGCAATAAACATATGCTAAATTGTATAACTTGAATAAAGTGGCATTTATATATTGTGGCAATAAACTGGGAATTCTAACCTTAGCACTCAACTGTTAAATAACCTGGAAATAACCTGTACCTGTCCCACAAAATACATGATTTGGACTTGATTATCCTTAAGTTCCTTTAAAGTTCTAAAAATGAATGCTTTTGACGTTACACAGTTTCCACACTGCAAAATACTTTATAATTATGTTGTATAATATACATTTTCTCTTCACTTTAATGCTAAGTTGAATAATCTATTTTATTCTTTTAGGGCAAGGTATGTTCTTAGAATACTAGTTCAGCAAGATGTTGTTGTGACAAAGTGTTAGTTCAGCAAGATGTTGTGACATAAAGTGTTCATGGGTTAATATATTATATCTGAGTTAAAAAATTTATGTAAGATTTTCAAATGTAGTATATCTTTAGAATCCTTATGATAATGTGCAATTGTATCTCCTATGGGAAAATAAAGTAAATGCATCTTCCAAACTAATATGGCAAGGGACTGTTTTCTCATAAAACATTTTTGAAACATACCTAAGTAAATAACATTACAGATAAAGAAAAATCAGAATATTTTCTGACTCAGAAAAATATAAAAACATAATGTGATTTGTGATCTAGTAAAATCCAATTGTGTGGAAATATGTTGAAAGCACAAAATTGTAAATGGAATTAATAGCATTTGCAGAGGATCAAGTTAAAATAATGAACAGGGACTACGGTGCAATCACAGACAGACAGGTAGGAATGAGAAACTTTTTGAGTTGATAAAGTTGAGTAATTTAGTAAATAAAGGCTCTGAAGTAGGATATAGAAAGGACAGAGGATTCAAGTATGTTGATAATAATGACATAACAGGTCCTCTCTGGTGGAGCAGCAGGTTGAGCGCTGCACTGTGAAGCATACGCTGCACAACAACGTGAGTTGGATGAATTGCTGTGCTCATCATACAACTAGGGAAGTTAATATAATAATTATTGCTTGGTGTACATATTAAGTATAGAATCTGCATTATACTTTATCTAAAGGCAGCTATATAAGGGCAATTAAAGACATGAAGCAGGATATGGAAGATGTTTTGTTATGTCATTATTATTATTTTTTAAAGATTTATTTATTTATGCATACAAGAGTGGGGTACAGGCCAGAGTTGCAGGAGGTACGAGGATTCACCAGAGACAGAGCAGGGAGCAAAACAGGCAGATCTACTGAAATGCATTGCTGAGGGGAGCAGCAGGCAAGACAGGAGAGGTCTGTTATGCCATATGGGTCCCCTCCGTGATTGGGAATCCAACTCACGTTGTTGTGCAGCGGATGCTTCACAGTGCAGCGCTCAACCTGCTGCTCCACCAGAGAGGACCTGTTATGTCATTATTATCAACATTATGGGACAGAATCTTCACCAAGGAAAAGGGTCCTAATAAATATCAGCTTTTCCTCCTTTTATTAATCTTTCTCCAATTACTTGCTTTATGGATACTGTCTTCTAATACCTTGGCACTATTGAATCTACTGAATCTTGAACAAACAAAACTTGTTTTAGGTTTTTGCAAGGGTACAGATACTATTCAGATGTTGATTTGGGTATCTCCCTCTTCCTGCAGGCCTGCAATAGAATGCTGACACCAATTTGACCTTAAGCTAATAATTCATTTTATGTTCAGAGTGAAAATAGAATAGTTATGATTTCATAAAACTAGTATACCTGCCATAATATAAATTAACCAATCATAATAACTAACACTAGTAGAAAGATGCTGTCTTCACTTTGTAATCACCTATGTTATACTGGCCAAAGGTCAGATGACCCCAAGCTGCTCTTGAGAGAAAAAAAAATAGTCATTGTTAATTTTCTGATCAATGCACGTGTTCATGTAATCCCACCCCTTTCTCCTTAATGTATGAATAAAAACCAGCACGAACGCATACCATACCCCGACTTGAGTTTTGTAACCCTGAACCCCCGTCATTCGCTAACTTCCATTCCATCCTTTGGGGACCCGGCCTTCTGTCGTAGCTGGTCTTCGGAAGGTTTTATACTTTGAAACTGCTATTTTCCAGTCTGGGAACTTTTTTGTACAAGAGACTGATGGCAGACTCCCTCCTTTTATTTGAGATCCCAGTCAGATGTTCTTTCCTCTAAAAGGTCTTCTTTAAGCACCATATTTACCTATTAAGGTTTTTTCTTAATGATGTGTAATTTTACATCCTTGTTTGTTTTATCACAATATGGGATTCCTTCCCTCAAGTGTGGTCACCATAGTTTTCCCACCATCAAAACACCCAAAGTCAACACCATATTTACAAAGAATTCACCACCAGCTACTCTGTCACATGCATCCCAGTAACTTGTTGAGGCTCTTTGTCATTCAATATTAAGTTGTAGGTGTTCTTTATTCTTTATATATTAAAGATATATTTTCTTTGTGAAACATTCATATATTTACATGTAATGAAATTCTACCTATAGCTTCTCCTTTAATTTTCACACAAGTGCTTTTAATGTTCATGTTTTTAATTTTGATAAATTTGATTTTTTAAAATAATCAATAAATGCTAGACTATTCACAGAGTTATATAGCATCACCCTAGTCAGTTTTAAAACATTTTATTACTCTACAAGGAAACCTCACATATTTTAGTAATTATTTTGTCTTCCTTGGATAAATAATTTAATGCCATTTACTAAGAATGTGATTCTATTAGGAGATAAGACCTTTGAAAAGGTAATTAAGGGTAAATAAGGTCAATGGCGTGATCCTAACCCAGTAAAACTTATAAACAAAGGAGACAGGGACACAGATAAACACAAAGGAAAGCCCAACTTTCTCTTCTATAAACTCAGGAAAGCATCTCAGCAGAAATCAACTGTGCTTGATACTTTGATCTCAGATTTTTAGGCTCCAGCACTATGAAGAAATATATTTCTGTTATTTAAGCCACCTATACTATACTGTGATGCTTTGTTACTGCAGCCCTAGCAAGTTGGTATGAATGGTAAAGCTTCAAACACCAATTTTGTAATTTACTAATTATATTGATTTGGCAAAATATCCCATTTACCTCTGTTTGCTCTTCTAGAAAATGTGTTTTATTAGAACTCATTTGTAAGGTGTGAGGATTAAATTTAAAGGAATTAGACTACTCAATATATGTTAGTTTTCATTAATTTTTATAATCTTGACAACACTTTGAGTGTACTGAAAATGTAAGCTCAGTATTCATGGAATTTATTCTTTATTGGGAATATAATTTCCAACTCTTGAGGTTCTAACAAATAATTGAAAAAGCAGGCACAATTTGAAAAGATTTAGAGTTAGATAGAAAATTTTGTTGTATATGGGGGCCCAGAATTGCTTGGGTTAGAAGTGTAAGGTGAGGTAGGACAGATCTCATTGTAAAAGTGAATGTTCTAAGGATCCAAGATCACTAGAGCTTGAGAAATGTTTTGAAAGTTTGGCTTTGATGACTGAAGAGAACTACTCATAGAGAATGAGAACGGATCTTGATATGGATGAGAACCTCTAGCAGGATCAAAAAGCAAATGTTCATTGTTAATGAAAGAGTCCAATGATAGGCTGGGATTATAGCATTCAATTTCTAGTAACCATTCTGAGGAAGGCATGAACAGATTATAGACAGTTACTCTACTCTAGATATATAGATATATTTTAACATTAGATAGTTCTGGAGCACACTCCCATTATTTTATCATCTTTAAATTAATGTTGATATATCATAGTTCATATATAATATCAGTATTATGCTTATATAATGTAAACTTCCAAGTTCATATTTCTGTTATCACATGTTTGAATATTTTTATCTTTCTTACAGTTTTACTATTAATATATAAGTTCAATGAGTATTTTGCCATGTCTTAAAGAAATTGCATTTTGGCTGCTTCCTTATTTATGCTGTGTCAATGAGAGAGAGCTGAGAGAAAATCTGACAACCAGAAAAGAAAAACAAAATTGAAGAATAATCCCAAGTTTCCAATTTTCTGCTCAGCAGTGGCTAATGTTGTTATCTTCTTGGTGTTTATTACTTTCATCCACTCAATTTGGCTGATCCCCAGGGGGCTACTCTTTCACCCCAATAAAACCTGGGGACTGTTTTTATCTTGAAACCTATGTGTTTTCTTGGCTCTTTCTCATTTTGGGTGAATTTAAGCACACTAATACAAAAGATCATGAATAAGAAAGGAAACAATAAAACAATAGCAGGATGGGGAGACCTAAAACCTACAGGGATTCTAATCGTTTTCTTTTTATATGTTGAAGTTCACTTTTTATACGTAGATTTTCAATGGAAAATTCCCAGATAGTCACAATGAGTAGGTCTGGAAATGGATTTGTCAAAAACAGTTCTTACTAGACTTCCTACTATTGTTCCCACATGGAGAGTTACTGAGCTTGCATAATCTCAGTGAGAGGTTTGAGAGTCAGATTTTTCTCAGGAAAAGAGTATTTTCTGAATAAATAGATTGTAGGAGTGCACATGTTTAGGCAGCTTCCCAAGAGAGGTCTCAGGCTGTGTAACTGCACATTTGACATATCAAATTCCAACAAGTCAGTGCAGAGCTTTCTTTATCTCTTTATTAACTTCCTCCAGGGTCCCACATTTCTGGCACACTGAACCATCACTATAAGCATTATTTTGACATCAGAACAACTTAACTGACATAGGTTAAAATAAAAATCAATTACCATGAGGTTCTGACTATATGGTACATAGGCCATATTTATTTTAAGGATTAGTGTCAGTAGTGCAGTGTTAGCATTACATAACATTATATAAATAATGGCTTATTATTTTTGAAGTGATTTCTTATCAGTTTACTGTATCTTAACAATACTGCTCTACAGTCAATGGGACAGCTATACTAAATTTATCTTAAACATATTTTTTTCAACATCATAAATCTGCTGGCTAGTAAATGAGAGAGGCAGGACCAGATCTTGAACTATCCCAAGGAATTATTAAAACAAAAAAAGACTTATGGAGTGGAGAACAAATCCAACTCAGGAAAATATAACTAGATATATCATTTAATCTCTACATTCAGTTCTTTGTGAAATGTTACTTTTATCGTGACTTGATGTTTAGGCATTATCACCAAAGACATTAGAGGATAAACACTGGTTTCTCTGGAGCACTAATCCTGTGAATACAATTCAGTAACTAATATAAATTTTTGCTGTGATCCTCATTAGAATTTTTTATTCCATGGATTGTCTACTTCCCATTACTGGCTTAAACATAATATTTTATTAGTTATTATATGTGGGTTGCTATAAGCTGGCTACTAGCTGGCCATTCATGGGCGTATTTACTATCCACACGTCACAGCAGAGCATTCCTTGACTACCTATGGAGTATAGCACATATCACCACCAGGTAGGCCCAAGGATATCTAGGCCTCTGTTGACCTGATTACGTGACTATCTCCATGGTGTTCTTGGGATAACTCTGCCTGCGATAACATCAAATACTTTGCTGATGCAAGTGTCTCTTGACATATGGTCATGATGTCTCCTTCCCTGTAGCTCATAAACTTTGTCCCTCATTCCAGTCCCACTCTCCGGACTTTATTTCTCATACTGTTGTTGCACAATCAGCTTTTACTAGCCTGTGTGCTTTCAATAAATGGCACAAGAACTTCTGCTCAAATATAGAGTCTTGCCTTGCAAACCTGCTCGAAAGCAGTAACAAAGTTCCTGTTATAACAACTATATGGGTCATTATGCAAATATTTCCTCTATTCATTCTCATTCTCTCTTCTCTCTCTCTCTCTCTCTCTCTCTCTCTTTTTCTTTCTCTTGCTGCATGTATGGTTAGTAATTGGATTTTGGCTGTAAATTAAAAAATTTGGTTTTCAGTTGAAGTCTTAGCTAACCACCAGAAGGGGATAAAAACTTTGAAAAATCTAGGGTTTGACCTTTATACCTGGAACTGGGTGGAATACAGTTCACTCAATGGTCAAAATCAGGATGAACAAATTAGAACAAGCCTATACAAGGAGATGTTAAAAAAAAAAAAAGGTAGATGAAAATCTGTCAAGTATCATATTTTTTCTTTTCCTCAACTTCAGGGGAAATAGAAACCACAAACACACATAAAGAAAAAGGCTGAAGATCAGAGTGAAAAAAGAGCAAATTCCTCTTTTATTTGAGTCCCATTTCAAACATGTAATTATAGTAAGCTTTTGAATTATTTGGGATTAATTTTCATATTGTAGATTTAGTTTTTATTTAAATTTTCTCTCTCAATGTGGACTTTTTAGCTCTTTTCTTATCATAGGGTAAATTCTAATCTGTCATTTCAATAATTATAAATCATAATCAAATAGCAGGTTCAATTAATGAACCATTATTATTTATTGTTTTTCAGTATATTTCTCACTCACCCTAAAAAATTGTCACTATTTATATTTGATAGAGGAAGTAAAAAGTCATTCAAGTTATAAAATAATTTTTCTAAGAAAACAGTGTATAAATGGCAGTGTACAAGAACTGAACTCTGAAACAAATGCCTTTAATTATTGCTTTATTCTGTTGTATTTTTAAAAATAGTGTTGGTAACAAAATTTAAATTTTTGTAAAAATTATATCTATACATTAATCTATGGGTTAATGGGGTTTGTTGTTAAAAAAAATAGTAGCTAACAACTTGAAAAAGTCACTAAAGCCTTGACTAATCTGGTTACCATATCTTACATGGAATCACATTTCAAATCAAGTTGGTAAGGTAAGCTTTGGGGAACTGTGTCATAAATGGCCTGTATTTTGACAGGTCTACTGATAAAAAGTGAATAAAAGTACCCTAATGCTTAAGATAGTCAAATTCCAATTCATTCTTGCAGGAATGCTGAGTTAAGTCAAGTTCAAGGTAGCTTTTATTTACTATCATTTCAAACCAGCTGATAAGGTTTGAAATGGAACTTCACTGGGTAAGAATGTAAGTGATTTTTGTGTATAAAACTTTCAGAAGTTATCTTAGCCTATTAGGGTCACCATAACCAAATACTACAAACTGGTGTTTAAAACAACAGAATTCTACTTTTCACCAATTTGTTTCCTGATGAAAATTCTTCTTGTCTTGTAGATGGCCACGTTCTCTCTGTGTCCTCTCATGGACCTTCCCTTGTTTTGTACACACAGAAAGGGACCCATCTTCCTTTCCCCCTTTTTCTATAAGGCTACCAGTCCTTTTAAATTAGGGGGAACTACTCTTATGACCTTGCTTAACTAAATTATCCTCTAAAAGCCCTATGTTCAAATACAATCTCATTGAATTTATGGCTTTTACTATGTGGATTTTAAGGGGGCATGATTCAATCCATAGTAGGTATTCTCCTAGTTATTAGAAAAGTATTTTATTGGTTTAGTACATTTCTGTCAGAAGCTAAGGTTACTTTTTTCTCATCATCAGCCTGTGAATGGTGATACAAAAGCCCTAGATTTAGTATTTTAATGTGTAAAGACAGTTCATTTCTATACAGCTACAGACTTCCATGTTCTATTTCTTGCTATGTGATTAAACCTGAGGCAGAAGTGGTCATGGCCTTCTATATTCCTATGGGAAATGTAGACATCACCAGATAAAGAAGTTTAGTGTTCAGTTTTCTGAAATTATGTGTTTCTGTTCTTATTTCCTAAGAGGAGACATCATATTCTGAAAAAGCAACTACTTTTTATAAGTCTCTAATAAGAAGAAGACTTATAAGTCTCACCACAAGAAGGAAAGATTCCTGAAGCAGACCCTCACCAGATAGTCGCTTCTCTACATTCATTTTCAACTGTAATCACAAATCATGGGCTAGAGAGCAAAAGGTACTATCCTTGATGCCAATTTTTATAACTTGAAGTTGAGTAATCATTTTCTGTCATCTAGTTAGTTGAGAATGCTGCCAATGAAATTACTTCGAAATTTTATCTAAAAAAAAAAAAGCTATTTTTATTGTGCAAATAATGAAGTTTGTAAAATACATATCTTTTGGATCAGAGAGCTATGTTGATAACATTTGCCACAAGATTTTAGGACTATGAGCAGTTGTTTCCAGTATATTAGAAAAAATGTACACATTCCCAGCTGAAACAGAGGAAATTTTGTGGAAAAATCCCACCTTGCAGGGTCCTCTTTACTTCTCTATTTACTAAATATTATAAATAATATATTATTTATTATAAATATTATAAATATATAAATATTATAAATATATAAGTATTACTCCTATATGAAATTTCTGCTGAGTCATCTGGGTTCTTTCTTGAGAATTCAAATAAAAAGTTCCATCATTATTATGTATTTGCACTTATATTTTTTAGCTTTTGTTTGTTTGTTTGTTTTTTAAATCACTATACCTATCCTTTGTACCTCATTATATATTTGCTTACTATCTGTTTCCTTGGTTCTTAAATGTAGAAATTTGTCTTTTACCTATAGGAGCTCAAAAATGTAGAACAAATCAATCAATTCATTGAGGGGCAGAAAGTAAAAATCATTAGAGAAATTTTTAAAAATGCATATATAAAATTGAAATTGCATGAGTAAAAGTATACCTAATAGAATTCAATTATCAATTAGTCTTCTATTAGAGTATACAACACCTATTCGAGTAATTATTTTTTCTCCTTTTTTACCCTCACTACTCAAATCAGTTTATGTCCTTCATTCATATTGTCTACTTCCCAAACTCCTACTGAATGGACAATAATGGAGTCACAGGAATGTCTGTCCCCTCCTGACTTATCAAGAGATAAACACCTACACAGAACAAGGTCAGTGCTGGTCTACAGAGAGAAGAGAGGTACAGATGTCAAGAGAGTTAGAAGGAGAAGTTAGTAGAGGTGAAACAGTGGAGATCTTAGTTATTTACATCCCATATTCTGTCCTCCTTCATGACTATGAGTTCTAAAAATGTGCCCTAGTCTTTCAAAAAAATCCAAATTATGCTTATGAGGTCCTACTATGTGAATTGTTTACTGCATTTAAATGAATCCTGTTCCATAACATAGGATTAAAAGTTGAGGGTTTTTTCTGTAGGTATCTAATTTTCTATATGAAAAGTGGTTGAAATTGTTCAAAATGCTAAGAAGCAGTGGTGAATATTTAAAAATCTGAGGGTTTGGTAAAATAAAATGGAGCAGTGAAATTTCTGTAATTCACTATTAAAGGTTTTCTGGGCTGCTTGAATGCCAAATTGTATATTCATAATGATTACTGCCTTAGTAATTGAGTGCCTTTTACCTTCAAATTAAGAAATAAAATTTTTGAAGGATTAAGTTAGTTGTATTTTACTAATTAGAGATAAAGGACAAAGGAATCAGGACTATATAAGGGGTACTAGCAAGAGGAAATATATAAATGGTTTATCATTGAATCATAAGTATTTTTTCCAATATGTATACATTATTTGTTCAAAAATGTATGACACTTTAAATTAGTGATGTCACAATTGGGCATTTGAAGTTAAAAAATAAATCTTAAATTTTAAAACATAAACATGACTAATTGTACATTCATGCTTATTTTAGCACAGGAAATGTTAGATTTATGCACTATTTGGGTATCCAACATTATGGCAACAGCCAGATATGGTAGCACATCCATTTACCAGACTTAACATTATGCTAAATTAAAATGCTAGTTATTATGACTAGGAGATAAAGTAATGATTGTAGTAATAAGAATTTTAATTGCTGTATTCATTATATATGTACATTTTAAGTTCAACTAAGCAGAAATTGGTATTGTGAAGAAAAATGCACTTTTATTAGGGAAAGCCCAGTTCAGAATCCACTTATCATTAAAATGGTTTTGATGTTAAAACTATTCCTAAGTTTTCATTATTATAAGATCCAAAATTTCAGATTATGTTATAAAATTACACCCAAACCAAAGATGAAATATGGGAACAATGGAGCAAAACATTCTGGTTGAGTAAATTAATATTAAAACACAGAGTATTTTAATGCTAAACCAAAACTGAAACACAACAAAAATGACTTCCAAAGTAAATGCCTACTATTGACTTTAATCATGTTTACTGAAAGATTGACCAATTCACAAGGGAAATGTCTATTGGATTTGGCTCTTGTTACAGGAAGTTATACTTCTGGAGAATTAAGTAATGTGAAATTCCCTTTTAGCTAATAGGTTAGATTACAGCAATTAGTGATAGTTTCGATATTGACAATTTCCTTACTAAAAAGAGTTTGTTACTGTTTCTCTTAGCTACAGAGGCAATTGTTGGAAATAATTTTTATAAAGCAGGGGGATTTCCTGCAGAAATAATATGTCAAAATGTTTAGTGTTTAGGCTTAACATCTTGTCATTCATAATATGAGAAATAAAAAATCCTCATAGAAAGGGAATAGAAATATCAGGGAAAATGAGTGAAGATCTTCAGACCACAACAGGATTGCATATAATATATATTAAGTAAATTTCTTTGGAAAAAAAAAAAAACTAAAATGGAGGACAAAATAATGTGACAATATAAGGATAGAGATAAAAAAGAACAACATAGAGTTGAAAGTATCTGGATTATGACATTTTTACTAAGAAAACCGAAGCCCAAATCTTCACTACTCCCTCTCAAAGTCTTATAGTCCAAATTAACAAAACTTTATTCAAACAAAGGAACTGTGAACATTCAAAAAACAAAAAGCCAACTAGAGCCTCAAAATGACCCAGTATTCTCAAAAAACCTCTTTTTTTTCTCTTCCATATTTCAATCTTTAGATAATAGTTTTTCATCAAAACATATCTCTGGAATTTTATTCTGTGTTTGTGCTAAAGTTCTATAAATAAAATCTAAGTCAAGAATGTCATCAATTAAAAATGATTAATTTGTTAATTTTAATTAGAAAAATAAACTTTTAAGTAATAAAACTGAATATTATCTCTTATTGCTAGTCAAGAGAGGAGTGAGGGAGTTGGGTATGAAGAATGGATAAACATTAAGAAGGGAGAGGAGCATAAAAAACTAGAAAAATTGGGCCCTCCCCTGGTGGTGCAGTGGGTTAAGAAACGCACTATGAAGCAAAACACAGCCACTGTAGCATGAGTTTGATCCCTGCCTCTGACCAGAGAGGTGACCCACATGGTATGGTAGACATCTTCTGCCTCACCAGCTGTTCCCCTCAGCAGTCTATTTCAGTTCATCTGCCTGTTCTGCTCCCCACTCAGTCTATGGTGGATCCTCTCACCCCTGCACTTCTGGCCTGTATCCCAGTTCTTATATGAATAATAAATCTTTAAAAAAAAACTAGGAAAATTAAGAAAGGGAAAAGTCTGTAAGCATGTAAACACATATCTTAATATCTGCAAATGAATTTTGAAAATATGATATACTGTAGCTCTTTTACTAATAAAAGGCAGTGACCAAGGAAATAAATAAGAAGTATTCAATAAAGCAAATAATGCCAAGGTTTCTTCTTTTTATAGTTGCCATAATTATGAAAAGTTATTGCATGAATTTGCTTGGACTTTATGGTTAAGTTTCTAAGACTTTTTGAAAGAAGGATCCATTCATTTCTTTGAATGAGTTCATCTTTTCTCATGAGAGTATTTAATTCCCCATTTCACCCAATTTGTTTAAAAGTAAAGCTCTTTATTATATGCTGTTTTCAATTCTTTTTTTTTTTTAGGGGGAAAATCCAGTAAAAGTTGGTATTATGCATCTAAGCCAAAATAGAGGTTCTTGAGAGTATAATTCTGCTCAACTCCTAATGCCAATAGTTCCAAATGGATGGTAATGGAAGAAATAAAAGTGAATATGACACATTTCAATAAGGAGTAGATACCCAAAATATAGTAAGAACATATAGAATTCAATAGCAAAAGGCAAACAATCTGATTAAAAAATAAGCAGAGTATCTGAATAGATATATCACTAAAACGACATACAGATGGCCATTGAAAGATTTTCAATATCATTCATGATTAGGGAAATGCAAATCAAAATCACAATGAGGTATCACCTTGTATCTTACACCTATTAGAATGGCTATTATTAAAATGACCAAAAATTTCAAATTCTAAAAATATGAATTATTATTTAATTAAAATTTAATTAAATTATATTAATTTCCAATTAAATAACAAATCTTTAAATGAAAATATAAATTATAATTATAAAAACAAATGTTGGCAAGATTGGAGAAAAGGGAACCGTATTTACAGAATATACAATAATATTATGCGGACACAATGAAAAATAGTATGAAAATGCTCAAAAAATTAATACTAGACTGCTATTTCATCTAACTATTCCACTTCTGGGTATTTATCTAAAAATTTAAAAATAAAAATTTGAAGAAATGTATATGCACCACTATGATAATTTGCAGAATTATTTATTATAGCCAAGGTATGAAAAATCAATCTAGATATCACCTATTGCCTATCACTTATCTATATTTATTATACAATTGATATAAATTCTAATTAATCTACTAATTCTTTTTATTCTTTATTTTTGTGTAGAAGAACTGGGTGTAGGCCAGAAGTGGAGGAGGTGAGATGGTCCACCAGAGACAGAGTAGGGAGCAGAACAGGTAGATTTACTGAAATGATTGCTAAGAGGAGCAGTGGGCGAGACAGGAGAGGTCTGCTGCGCCATTTGGGTTAGCTCCCTGGCCAGGGATCGAACTCAGGCTGCAGCAGTGATGGCATGATAGCACTGAGACTTAAACCACATGGCAATAAATATGATGAATCAATAATGTTTAATTTCTTAATCCTTAGTGAGAATAATTCTATTGGTAAAATAGGTCACTGGAATTTGACTGTATTCTCAGGAAAAATATCTGGAGAGAGGTCTAAGCCTAGTTCAAGATTGGAACTGAAGCTGTTGGTAACTACACCCATGTGCTCAGATGACATTCTGAATCCAACTTTTCTGAATCATCACTGTAATGGAGCAGGGAGCCTCACGCAGCTGAGTCATAGTCTTTCAGGAACCATTAACACATGGATTTTCAAACATTTTCATTCAGGCTATCAAAGGCAGACCAGTGAGAACTATTGCTCGGCGACTAGCAGGCAGTTGGTGCCTGGATATTCATAGTATCCAGTGAAATAGTTCTCTCTTCCTTTCTCACATTGAACATCATTATTTTGCACTTGTATAAAGGCCGCTTAGTTTGTCCAAATTGTCATTTTCTCTCCTCTTATCCAAATTATTAGTTTTGAAGATCGTTATCTTATTTGTTTAGGATATAGTTTACTTGACACTTTATTCCAGCACTAACTCTATAGATGGTTTAATTTAGGTATTTAATCATGTTTCAGATACAGCCTTCTTGTGGTTATGTAAGATTCTGTGAGATCTCAGGAAAACGGTAATTTTTTTAAAGTATAAATATACCCACAGATAATTTTTCATACACATTATTGAAGACCATCTATGGAAGAGATTTTATTTATCTTTCCATGTGAGTCAATTAAAAAAAAAGTCAAAATATATTCATATCTTTTCAGGTAAGGCTGTCAGCCTCTGTTACAAAGAAAATTGTACGTATCATTTCTATCTCTGTCTTTTGAATAAGGAGAAGATACTAGAAAATAAACTAAGTAGTTGTGGGTAGAGTAATAGTGCATAATATGGGAAACCTGGTGGCTCAGGAACTTTTTACTTTTTTAAGGGTTATAATTAATAACTGCAACTTTAGATGACTTTAAAGAAACTTCATTCATAATTGACCATATATATATGAAAAAAATATTACTTTTACAATGGGAATTGAGGCTAATCTAAGTTACCCCTGATTAAACATCTTCCCTCAGTTTGGCATTTTCAACAATCCTTAAGAGAAAACAAACCAAAAACAGATTAATTTGTGGAAGCAACTGAAATTAAATTTATTTTTATAAAAAAGGTAAGGATTTCATTTTTGTAGTCAATTAACTTCCCACAGTTTTTTATATGGGGAAATAGCCAGAAAGTATGGGAGGAAAGCTAATTAGGAAAATTGTGATAGGAGACGACCAGGAGGGCTGTCTTTAATTTGTTATAAAGCTCTAGGT
This sequence comes from Galemys pyrenaicus, assembly GCA_019455555.1. NCBI lineage: Eukaryota > Metazoa > Chordata > Mammalia > Eulipotyphla > Talpidae > Galemys > Galemys pyrenaicus. Next base: position 6,391,157 of record JAGFMF010011702.1, on the reverse strand, counting down.
AGCCTAGGGAAATAACACTAAGCACTGACAGTCTTGGAAATACTGGTTGAACAAGTGACGTGATTGGCTTTAAGCTGGTAGGGTACACTAGTCATTGAAAATAGAAAAGAATAAAGTATTAGCTGCCCAAACATCTAGATTATCAGAAAACCAGAATGGAACAAATAAGTGGCTGACTGAGATGAAATAATTATTTTTTAGAACCACAGTGAATTTGTTTTTCATTAAATAGAAATGTAAATGTGTTCACTCATCCAATATAATTACTGGAATATAGCAGGTAAGAATGTTTTAACCTAGTCCAGGCAAACAGATTATTCTAGTATGTCCTTGCTTATTTTTGATTTTTAAAATATAATTTGCTAAAATAGCCCCTCCATTTCCAGTCACAATGGATTAAAAGACACTAGATTCATGCCTCCACCTATTACAGCTTAAAAAAAATCAAAATATTTGAAATGGTAGTTTTCAATTAATTAGTTATTGATAAATGGACAAAAAAGTGGGAAACAAGAGTTCAGCTTTAAAGATTAGGAGTACGAGTTCTAGAAGAACAGTGTTCTCCTTGAATTTAGGATCAAGCAGGAAATCTGGGCAGTAAGGAAGCTATGGTGCCTATGACAGAGTATCAGAGCTAGAGAACTATACTGAAAGAGGGGTTGAGAGATATTCAGATGATTCTCAATTCTTCAACTTACTACTGATCATTGTGCATATATTCAAGAAAAGTACCCAATTTTGAATAAAGAACCACCTGTAGGGAGCTACTTCAAAGACATATAAAGCTAGGAATATTTTGTGTTCTTGAGTGGTGAAACTCTCAATTAATGGAACATCTAGTTCAAGAGTCATAGGGATATTCTTGTCAGGAGTGGAGAAAAGTTAGCCATAGTATAAAATTTCTCTGTCTCTGCCTAACAAATTTTATATTACCATTTAAATATCTTTTAAAAATCATTATCAAGATAATGATCTTTATGCAATTATCATTATAATTATTAACACTCATATCTAATAGAGTAATATTAGATAAAAATGTGTTTTAATTTTCATCAGGAAACAGAACAGAAAGGTTTTGTTTTCTTTCCTTCTTCTCCCCCTCCCGCTCTCCCTTCCTTCCTTCTATTGAAGTAACATTGAATTATAACATTATGTAAGTTAGGTGTTTATTGTTAATCAGTGTGCATACTACATAAAGTTTTGCTTTCATCTTTAAAAATACAGACATCCTAAATTAAAATGCTTTTATCTTTTATCCCATTAATTACGAAGATATAAAAAATATTGTGAATCTTGAATTCTTCTGGACTCTTATTTTTCTTTTAAGTGTTTTTATGTAAACATATATACCTTAAAATTTGCTAATAAAACACAGTTTAAGTATAAAACTTAGTGCATTAATTGCACTCACAATATTAATACTTTGTTGCCATCATTGCTATTTCCAAAACCTGCCTTCCTTAAGCAGAAACTGCATCCAGTAAGCAATAATTCACATCCCTTCCTTCCTCCAGATTCTAGTAACTTCTTATCCTTCCTGGCTACATATGTGTATAAATATTCCATCTAAGTGGTATTATAATCTATTAGTTCTTTTGAGTCTGGCTTATCTATGTACCACAAGGTTTCAAGACTCATTCATTTAGCATGAATCAGAAGCTCATTCATTTTGAATTAAGTAAATTTGAAATCAGTAGCCCAGGAAAGAGCAAACGTAGGCATATGTTATTTTAATTGATCACTTTGATTAATTTTCTGAGAAACTCTGAAGTTTCCCAAGTGAACTTTACAAAACACCCAACATTTCACAACAAACTCTTATTCTGGCGACTCATCCCACCATTATTGAGATTTACTCCATTTCAGAGTCTTGAGAAATGAGGAGTGAGGTGATTAACATGAGATTCAGGATGAAATGGATGTTGATAAGAATCAAGAATAGAAGAGATAGAATTAAGTTGATAATATAGTGGCAGTTGTGCTGAGGGTTGATGTGATTGAAGGGTAACAGTGGCTTTCTATGACTGGCAATACAAATGCCATTTATTTTTTATGAGTGCATTATTGGTGTCAACTCTCATATTCCTAATGTAAAAATAGCTTACTTGACTACATTTTTTTTTCATTCTAGCAAGAATGCTGCCATCAAATTTTGATAGAAAATTCCTTGCAATAATTCCATATCTCCCAGGGACATGTGGCCCATCAAATGGAACAATGAGGATAGAAATATTGCAACATTGGGATTTGTACCAAGAACCAGGTGTCCTTTACACTTTTGTATTTTAAATAATATTAAAATGTTGTTGTGTCCTCTATGAGAGAACACAGAATCCCAAAGGGAGTCCTGAGGAAAGATGGACATAACAGATTTGACATGGATCCAGTGCTTTTGTCATTGGTTCTGGAAGAAGAAATGTGGAACTGATTAAGTTAATCTCAGTGTCCAATAGTTGAATCTTAGGCTCAGGTTCTATTGATAAATGGAAACTATCACTTCTAGAAGTGAAGACAGAGAATAAAAATAAATGGGAGGACTGGGTCAGTACTAATATGATATATCACACCAAGAAAGTCATCATGGATGGTCTCAGAAATACAAGAGAATGGTCTAGCATGAAAAAAATGCTCTGAAACAACTCATACCCTTTCTTAATTTATTCCCCAATTTTTCTAATACACATGGTAACAAACATAAATAATTATACCGCTGCTATATTTTTACATGCATAATATATATTTTAAATATTTTTGTCTTTAGAAACAGCTTTTGTCTTGGAAATAGCTCTGTAAATTAAATTCCTTGAATTAGATGTTATAGATATTAAACAAAAATAGAGTAGATGGAAAGTCTTTATTGAGGAGAAATGAGTTGAATTGTATAATTACTAAATCATCCTCTATTCTGACACTCCCTTTTGTATTTTATATACTAATTCTCTTGTTAATTATGTCATCCTTCATATTTGTACAATATATGATTTCCCCATGAAATTCCCACCACCAATTCACCCATGCACCACCACTATAACACTCGAGCTCTTCCCACACCTGTCCTGATCCTTCTCTCTTCTCCTTCCCTATAGAATGTCTGTGATGTATATTTGCCTGATGGTTTTGATTTTTACTTTATTATAGTTACATTATTTTTTTCCTTATCTCTTATTTGTTTCCTCTATATTACCCCTATAAGTGGAACCATTCAATAATGTTCTTTTTCTTTCTGGTTTATTTCACTAAGCATAATCCCTTCTATCTCCATCCATGTTGCTGCAAATGTCATGAGTTTATCCTTTTTGACTGCCAAGTACTATTCCACTGTGTAAATATACCACATCTTTTTGATCCAGTCTTCTGTTTTTGGGCATTTGTGTTATTTCCATAGTTTAGCTATTGTAAATTATACTGCAGTAAACATTGGGGTACAGTTGTCCTTTTGAATTAATGTTTTTTTTTTTAAGATTTATTTATTTATGCATACAAGCACTGGGGCACAGACCAGAGGTGTCGGGGGGTGAGAGGATTCACCACAGAGAGCGGGGAGCAGAACAGGCAGATAACAGAAGCACACTGCTGAGGGGAGCAGCGGGCACAGCAGGAGAGGTCTGCTGCGCCATGTGGGTTCCCCTCCCTGGCTGGCAGCAGGGATCGAACTCGTGCTGCAAGTGGCTGAGGTTTGCTTCATAGTGCGTTGCTTAACCCACTGCGCCACCAGGGGAGGCCCATTGAATTAATGTTTTTGTGTCCTTTGGGTAGATAACTAGGAATGGAATTGCTAGATCATATGGAAGTTCCATTTTCAGTAATTTGAGGAACTTCCATACAGCTTTCTATAGTGGTCAGACCAATTTGCCTTCCCACCAGCAGTGTAGGAGAGTTCCTTTTTCTCCACATTCCCACCAACATTTGTTGTTGCTAGTTTTTTTGGTATGTGCTATTCTCACTAGGGAAGGATTGTACCCCTTATTTGGCAAGGATCTTCACTTTGCATTTTTTCTTTCATTATGTAGAGAGATCATTTGAAGACTGTCTTAAAAGTTTATGACATGGAACCAACAATGTCGTAAATTAACCAACCATTCCTAAATTATATATAGCATATAACTATTTGATTAGAATGCTAGGTATTCTGGGACTAAATAAAACCTTTAAATTTTACCTTTTTCCCAGCAGTTTGTTATCATGTCTATATACCTTTTGAATTTGAATAGTGTAGATGAGTACCAGCAAGAAATAAAGTCTTAAGAAAGTAGTAAACATGAGTATTACTAAAACTACAGATCAATGCAAAAATAATTTCCCACTTCATAGTGGGAAATTATTTTTTATCTATTATGTTTATAATTGATGATTTAGTTAAAGTAGTTGAACAATCAATGAGCAAATGAAGCCTAAAGTTACAATCAATCATGCCAGCATGTACCAACTGAAGGAATAATCCATTTGAACAGAAGTTATATTTTCCAAAGGGGCTTTGTTCTAATTTTAAAGGTAAAACAAATACTTAAAGATCTGCCTGTAGGTTAAAAAAGAAAAAAAAAGCAAAGTTGTCCAAATCAGTATACCTAATCGAGAAAGTAACATAATACTAGTACAAATGTCATTAAAGATCTCCAACAAGATATTATGGTTACCTGAAGAAGACAAATTTGGTTTCTTAATATGACTACTCAAATTATTTAAAGTAAAAGGATTGTAAAATATAACTCATATCTGCAATGCTGATTTTATATGTATGCATTAATGTGTTAATGTATTACATTTTTATCTCTATTGATTCCTATGAATATTTTGTATCATGTAATTAATAACACACCTAACTATGTCTTAGATTAAAATTAAAAATACTCCAAATTAAAATCCCATACTCCAATAAATTTTCAAAGAGACTCTACTCTTAAGAAGGGATATACATAGTATATTCTGAAATAATTGCCCTAGAATGATGAATTTCAAAGAATCCTAAAAATATTTTGTGACAGGATTTTGTTTGGTTCAAAAACTGCAGTATTACAAAAACTAATGCAACTTTTCTCTATGACATATATATGCTTTTACACATAAAGTGTGACTGTCTGGGCTGTATGTTTCCTTCCTGGGTTTCTGTCCTTTGTGTTTTATGTTATCACAAATTATACAAAGTCATTTTGCAACTAATTTCCAGAGCACTGAGTCACAGTGTGGCTGTTGCTTATCTTTTATTTTTTTTCTACATGGCACTGCTCTTGAGCCTCATTTTTCAGTAAATTTCTTACACAAATAACCTTTTCCCATAATTAAATCATGATTGCTTCATTATAGTTCTGTGGTTGTAAACTTCTATATTATGTGATTTCCTCTACTAGTAGAAACAAAGTTTAATATTGTTTTATAACCAATAAGAAAATGACAGTGCATTGTGTAGGTATGTAATGTATTGTTGTAGTTTAAATAATTGCACTACATGTAGACTTGATCCTACATATTCTTAAGTATTTTCGAGTATGAACTTTGGACATTGGACACTTGTAAAATATTTACTTAGATTACTTAATGTTGTTATAAATATTTAAGTTAGATTACAAGAATCTTAATGTTTGTACATTTTAAATGTACATCACAATTTATTTTAAATATCAAAGTTAAGGGAAAGAAGAAGCTTCTTTAAATAAAAGGTTGTCACAGTGTCTATTATATTTCTTTATGTTTATATTTATATTTCTTCATATTTAATATGAAAATTTAAAGATAAAATAATCTTCAGAAAATTCCAATTAAACAGGCACAATTAATAAAGAATTTAACTACTATATGAAATTATTAACAAGACATCATCTCAACAACTTCTTACCAAAATATTTATGTACCATAAAGCATATTTCATAAATACTGGTTTTGCACTAAGTTCAAAGTTCAGAGGACTTATTTTGCAGTATTTAAGAGTTTTACTTTGTTTACAGACAAGTGTCGATTTTCATTTAGGATTACTCCCCTACAGTTTGCCTGTCATTATCCTGTATTTCCCCCAAGAAAAAGAAATATAGTTTATTTCTCACGGACTAGAAAGTAATTTGCCAAGTACTCACGAGTCAAAATCTCTGAAGAAAGTTCTTGGAAAGATTTTTTTCAAAGCAGAGTTGAGGTTACTTTGTTTTTCCTTCCAGGCATTGCTTTTCTCCTTCTTTTAAACAGATCAAGAAACTGGAGAGTGGAGAATAATGAACGAAATGCAATCTGATCCTGCTAGCAGTGAAGGGCGAGGTAAGAATTTGAGGATTTATCCAGTCCAAAGTCACTCCTGTTTATTGGAGCAGAGAGGAGCTTCAAAGCTGGTTTTAGAGATCACTGGCAGTTAGGAATAGCCAGGCTTCCTGTTTAGGTCACTCTAACTCTCTTTAGGCTAATTTCCCCAAACTCTTTAGAAGTCTTTTCTATTATGGAGGAAACAAGACAAAGGAAACAGCTTACACTAGGATTTCAGACACTGCTGTTGTTGAATAACTTTTTTTTTTTTTACTTTCCAATACTCTGCAATCAGCTAAAAAGTAAATAAATAAACCTTTCCTCCAGAGTTATGTATTATTTTAGCATTCTATATTCATTATTGCATAGGTGTTTAATGAAATGAGCAATTTTTAGTGTGTTTCTTATCTTTAAATTATTTTATACACTTTGTTATTATATTTATGAAAAGGTATTTTTAGGTAGGATAACATTGTATAGTCTATTGAAGAATGACAGGCTGTGAACCCAACCTCAGTTTCTTGGTTTTTCCATCTCAGATTCTCTTTGCACCTTCAGTTTTATGTCTGTGCTTTGACTTCTGTGTAAGGGTAACCTTTCTTCTGTGCCTTTTAATCTTTATTGAATAATTATTACATGTCTGAAACAGAAATTACCCCATTTAATTCTTACAACTGTTTTATAAAGAAGTCCCTTTCAGTTGTAGGAAGCTACAGAAACTATTCAAATTACAAAATCTGACTTCTGTGTATAGATTAACTTAAATATTCCTCTGCACTTCTTTCTCACCCACTTTCTGGACTTCATACCATGAGAAACTGCATTTTGTCACATAATTATTGATCTTTACTACCTCAGAATCTATAAAGCAAGTAAAACCAATGTTCCCTTCTGACTCAGATTAATAAGGAAAGTTGTCTGTTTTTGAATCACAATGGACATTGATTAATTTTTTGACCAATCTATAGGCTTTACTCTGGTAGGTGTAAGCTCAAACAATCAGATTTCTCTTTTTAGAAACCCAAACTAAGGGTTACTGAAAACAATTTAAAATAAATGCCAGGCTTCTAACTTTAAGAACTATTTTAGGACTCTCAGCAGAGAGCAGCAAATGGATCTGTAGGCCTTTCCAAGCTCTCTCAGTGGCTCAGGTGTCCTAGAAATCAGGGGAGCAATGAGGGGCTGGCATCCTCTGTATACAATTTTCTGTGGGTCTTATATTAAGTACTAATGGCCATAATGGATGTGTAAAATGATTATGTGGGTGAAACCCTTTTAAGAAAGTATGATGCAAAGAATAAAGGGCTGGGGCCTCCCTGCTGGTGCGGTGGGTTAACCAATACACTATGAAGCAAACTGCAGTGTGAATTAGATCCCTGCGTGGCCGGGGATGGGACCCACATGGCGCAGCAGACCTCTCCTGCCTCACCCGCTGCTCCCCTCAGCAGTGTATTTCAGTGGATCCATCTGTTCTGCTCCCCACCTTGTCTCTGATGGATCCTCTCACCCCCCACATCTTTGGCCTATATCCCAGCTCTTGTATGTATAAATAAATAAATCTTTAAAAGACAAAAGACAAGAATAAAGGATGATGTGTAACTGGAAGAGATATAGGGAAAGAAGGAAAGTAAGAGTAAAACTGAGCAGGAAACGAGAATGACGCCTCAACTCTGCAGGGAAATCCCTCTCCAGGCCTAGTTCACATTTCCTAAATACTCAAGAACATGTGTTCTTGTAATAACCCTCCTCTTTCCCTAGTCACTTAATCTCTCCTTTTCTTATTATGTAAAGAGTTCTACTGGAAGGAGTCACCATTGAGCTGAAGTTTCTTTCTCAAAGATCATCAGTTTCATATTTAAACTGCATTTGGTGTTAATGAAAACTTTTCATCATTTTGTTTCCATGTAACTTGCACAAATTTAGGAATTCCTGTGCTGAACATGGGAACCGGTTATTAAGTTAGTAAGATAAGAAGGGCTGATGCTGTCACATACTGACTCTGGTTTCTTTTGTTTTTTTCTTCTGTGGTTTACATGAGAATGTTTTTGTGGTTTTCTTACCAGTTTGCTATTCCAGTTTATGCAACTCTAAGACTAAATTGTTTAGATGATCTTTTTTTTTAATCATCAACAATTTGACTGTGCCTCTGTATCTTAAACGTCTTTATTGAATTTGTATCTTGATGTTTTATGTATCTTCCTAAAAATACTAGAGATTCTCCTTTTCATTTCTAAACTTTATATTTTGTTAATTTTCTTTTCAACTCTAACTTCTTACTTTTTAACTTCTTTAACTTCTCTAACTTCTTAACTTCTTTTCAACACAGTTCAAATAACATTCCAGGCTGTTAACATAACTTGTTAATTTCTTATCCATAACATAAAAGTAGTCTTTTTCCTTTACCTATCTTATATGTCAGGGAGCATTTACTAACATTCATGAAGAAGATTTTCTATTATTTGTAGACTATTTCAATTATTTTAAGACATCCAGCTTAAGTATGTATGATAGAGACAAAATGGAGGGAAGTATGTTCTTTATATGCATTGTGAGAAAAGTATACACTGTCACAGAACAGATCACACCAACATTAGAGATGACATTAAAGACAAATTATACAGAAGCTTTCACAAACACCCAAAGTGAAGTCAAATTATATCATGTCAAAGCTATGTCATGCCTCCCCATCCACTTGAATATATGTCAATATTAAATACTCCATTATTACATATTTCACCCAACTATTTTTCCCCTGTAATGTGACTGAAAAAGTCTTTAACTGGAACTTCACTCTTCTTCTGTCTTCACCCTTTTATTCAGAACATAAACCAGCTATTGATTGTATTCACTTTTATAGAAAGTGAATATCTGACAACTAATCAACAACTAGAAATAATGCACATCTTCAAATATAAAAAAGGACAGGGTGTCTAGGTTTTACCATATTGTCTCATTGAAATTCTTTGTAATAGGCATGGAATATAAAAACATGAGTACAATGATCTCTGCCTTTATTTCATTATTAATGTAATTTAACTCTCAATCTTTATTTTGACTGATGTGGAAATTGCAACTTGCCTATTCAATGTAATTTATCAACAAAATTACCAGTTCAAATATGGCCACTTTGAGGGAAAGTCAGTTGATTCAGATGTCTCCTGCCTGTACCCCTTCTTTTCTCCCTAGGACACCTGAACTTTCCTAGGGAATGTTGGAAAGACCGACTGACTTACTGCTGCCTGTGTCCTGACTGTCCTCTACTAAGAAACAGCCCACTCAGACTGGTCATGTCTACTACAGTTTAGATAAGATTTTGTAATTAAAAATATGTTCTAGATTAGATTTTAAATGATTTTAAGCGATAATGCTTAAGACTCTTTTTGTATGGGTTAAAATACCTTGGTAGCTCAAAGGGTTAAGTCCCAGCACTATGAAGCTATCTTCAGTCACTGCAGCATGAGTTCAATCCCCAGCCAGGGAGCTAACCCACATGGCACAGCAGACCTCTCCTGTCTTGCTGGCCTTTCCCGTTAGCAGTGTATTTCAATAGATCTACCTGTTCTGCTCCCCACTCTGTCTCTGGTGAATCCTCTCACCCCCAACACCTCTGGTCTATACCCTAGTTCTAGGATGCATAAATAAAATAAATCTTTAAACAAACAAACAAAACATCCATTTAACAATCACACATATCCTCTGCTTTGTTCTTAGCTTTATCTGCCTAGGGAAAATGGTAAGGACAAATGTAAGTGGAAAAGCATATCATGTACTTGTAAACCAATATATCACCATATGTCCCAGCTGTCTCATTTTTAGCCAGATTTAGTATCATCCTCATTTTAACAGTGGATGATATGTCCATATACATCTCATCATAGTGTCATTTTGAAGTTAGAGTGTCTGCATCATTAATTTACCTCCAGATAGTCTTTTTAAACCATGAAGTATTTCAATTTTCTTACCATCTGGTAAGGAAGCAAGGATCATTAGATTCATGTTAGGGATAATGAGAAAACTACTTTCCCTGTACCTCTCTGTGGTTGCTTATATTATTTGTTAAAATATATTTGTTGCCTTACCTCAGAGTTCCTCCTCAAAACCATTAAGAAGATTATATTTCTCTCCATAATGACATCACGTTTTGTGATATGTCATATATGTATGTATATATGTATGTATGTATGTATGTATATATGCATGTATATCTGTGTGTATGTCACAGCTGGGTAGATGTCTCTGGAAAGTCCATGGATATTTTTGCTTTTATATTTTTTCATTGTCTCTGTAAGATGACTGTCATGTCCAGATAGAAGTTAATTCTTTCAAACTGGATCACAGTTAGAATTAGAACACTAAGGCAGGTGATGCTCAGTAGTGTTTGAAAATAAACTCATTCTTGATAAAATCCCTATAGATTTTATAGTAACTTGCTATCAATCATTACTTAAGTAGAAATGTATAATATATTCCATACTTCCTTACTTCCTTCCCTGAAAGATATGTTCTTTTGTATGCATCATCAATATTATTATATAATTCTGAATGCTACACCCTTAGGTTCGGTCTCCCCTATCTTTCTGGTTCCCTATCTTCTTTATCTTCTTAAACACTTTATTGCAAAACATGAAGTAATTCTGGGGGACTGCTTTCTGGAAATTTACTGGTGGTAAGCCAAGTATAAAAAACATTAAGGAACAATTTGAAATATTAATATATATTTTTAAAATAAAGAGGAAAAATAAAGTAAGTTAAAATTTATAACTTTTTTTTAATCTTCTAGACACTGATATTCTTTTGGATAGTATGTTGATTTACTCAGAACCTCCACTTGCATTCATGTTTTTCCCCTTATTTAGCTTATTGTTTAATCGTTCTGTGAGAACCTTGAAAGTAAGTAAAGTCTGTATCTCTAAAATATGAACAGAGGTAAATTCTTTAGTTTTTTATTGATAAATAATGTGAATTTCTTATCTACTCTGTGAAATAATTCCTGTGCAAGTGACACATCTGTTCAAGAGTATCCCATGACCTTAGGTGACGATAAATGATTTACATCATCTAGTATAAGGAAGGCAACATTACTACTGCATTTGCAGTGTTTTGCTCTAGTATCTGGGTATAATTTGAGGAAAGTAATTGTCAAAGCCTAGTGTTCAAAGGAGTAGATAAAGCTAGGTTCTTTAAAGCAAACACACAGTTAGATACCTTTAACTCTAAAGGTTTGTGAGGAAAATAGTTCAAATAAACTTCATTCCAGGAGTGCTTACTTCCCTCTTTTATAAACAGAAGCATCAGCTCTATTCAATGTGATTATGTGACTAAATAATTTAGAAGTTTTCTAGCATTTATAATACGTAATCTTGACTTCTTATGACATCAGTATAGATCTAGGAATGCATATCTTGTAGCACAAGAAAAATTCAACTTCGTTTTTTGTATGCTTTTCTTCTTTCATGAAGAATTAATGTAGATTTGGGAAGCTCAGCCAACAAAAATCTTTTGTTTCTCCCTGTCACTCCCCATTTTTGTGTGGAAGATTAAAAAAAAAATAATAATAAAACAAACAGAACAGTGCTTTATTGCCCAGCTTACTCCCTGAAACATTCCTAAGGAAAAAAAAAAAAATAGCCTCTTTTGAGATGCAATTTTTGAACAGTAAGAAAAGTTTTCACATTTGTTCAGTGGATTATTTCAGAGCAATGCATGTGTGAAATGCACCCAAGAATGAAGTATTGTCACTCTATTTGATTAAACTTCAAGTTTTGTTATAAGTACCATTGTATTTAACACAGTGTAGTAATTTTTTTGACAAAATAAAACAACTAAGATACCTAAAAATTTTAACTAAATGAACTTTGATTTTCTTTACAACTCTACGATAACATGGAGTATTTAAACAACTTACAAGTAGCAAGTCCAACTTCAGAATCTTAATCCTATTAAGTCACTTGTGTCTTGTCTTACTACAATTTTGGGTTATTATAAATGCATGAACACTGGCAAACCTTGAGTAAGTGAAGAGAAACAAACAAGAAAAGATCACAGAAAGGAGAAGCAATATATACTGAGAATAAATTCATAGAGAAGTAAACACTGAGTTTACTTCCATTTTAATAAATAGTTTTTCTTTAATATAACTGAAGAACCCCTTCAAAGAGAGTCAAGTCTTAGAAAACAGTGGAAAGTGTAATTTTAAATTTTATGTCTTCCACATCACTTAGTTCCCCACTTGCTTTTGGATTGGAATTTAACCCTTAAAGTTTATACTTTTTAAAATTTTGAATTTTATTCCTAATCTTCTAAATTTCAATTGCTTTGCCTGTAATTATTTTCTATATTTAAAACCATTTTTTAGCTTTCAATTTTCTGTTCCTTTAATTTTAATTATTTTGTAACACTATTACTTTTCACCACTCTTCTAATTTTTATTACTTGTGTTTATCTCTTCTATACTGTTTTGTCTTGTTTTATACTTCAAGTGTTATTTTTGTTCACATATTTATAATGCCTAAGTTAGTCTTCTTAGCAGCACTCTTGTTTGTATAATATATGAGCCTTTCTGTGTGAATATAGCATAGTGCAAACCAAGGTAGTGGAATGTATTTTCTTCCAAGTTGATGTAGCAGCAAGATCTGTTCTCTTTAGGACAGACCATCTTTCCCATACAAATTGAGACTCAGTGACTCTGAGACATCTACATTGAATAATTTGATAAACCCACAAAATTTATTTCCATCCACAGGCATGCCTGTATGGTCAGGATAGAAGTGGCAAATTGCACAAAGAGATTGTTCTTCTCATGCCACAAGCTGTCTCATTTGCATGTACAAATAGGCAAATTCCATTCAATCTATGCCATTCATTTTCTCTTTATTGATTTGAAACACGGAGGGAAATTTGGTTTCAGTGAGGATTATCCTTATCTAGACATCCCCATCATTTTAGATTATAGCAGTACTTGATATCCCTGCCCTCAAAGAGCCTGCCCTCAAAGAGCCTGCCTTATTACATTAGGTGATCTCGCCCAGAATTCTGAGTACAAGAGACCAGCCAACCATCTTCATTCTTTCCTTGATTGTAATCTCAGTTTTCTACAAAGGGATCAACTAAGTTGAGATTTAATTCCTAGACTCTATCATTCCCTCTGACTCTAATCATTCATTTGGGGGAGATTTTGATTTTATTATCACCCCAGATTTTTCAAGTTTTGACTGTTGACACTTTTCAACAGATATTGCAGTGGATTCTTTTGAACATGACAGGATATATAACAGCATCACTGATCTCTACTAGATGCCAGTAGTAACTCCCCCTTAGTGGTGAAAACTAAATAATGTCTCCAGATATTGCCTAATGCACCCTGGAAGATAAAAACAAAATCCATGTTGAGAATATTTTTCTACGATGAGCCCAGCCTTAATTGCATATGGCGGTTGTGCCTAACTCCCTGTCCCCACACTGAGTTGCTCATTCTTCCTCTGGACAATTCCCCTAAAATGTCTCTCTGTGGGCCTTGGTGCTCTCAGGTGAGTTCTCAAGAAAATTCTCTGGAGGGTCGGATGCAGTCATTTTATAAAACTGACTTTTATTCCAAATAAAGTAGCAGTAGAAAAAACTGATAAATTAAAACATCTGGTAGAATGTTTTAATTTATAAAAAAGAAAAGTATAGGAAAGACCATACTCAAATAATACATTACTCATACATATTTCTCAGCTAAAAGCATTATATAAAATTCTTTTATGTATTTTCCATTATGGGTAACTCTGTAAATACATATGTATATGTTTCTGTTTTCAAAACCAGGATTATAATGTTCAATTTTAAATCATTTCACATTTGTTTTCTTATGTTCCATGTCACCTAATAGTTCCATGTCATTTAATTACAAATATATCTTATTATTTAGTAAACTAACAATGTGTTGTTAGAAAGTCAAATTTTTAAAATGAATATAAAGTATCCGAACTCTAAAGGCAGTACATTTTAGAAAGTCCATAGTCTCTGCCATGACAGACTGATAGAATTACATGTCCTACCTCATATTACTTATATCTGCCCACTTCATGAAGTCAGCCAAGTTGTTGCCACAGACCTATATATTTTATTAGGCAAGTGGCTATATCTTCCAACAGTAGCATGCAGTAGTAAAATATTTCCCTCTAAACTAAAATTCTTCACTTGCAATATGGATAGATGGAATTAAAAATTGCAAAGAGCTTAACTGATAATATTTCTCCTAGGGTATTACAGTATCAGAAAAAAATATAAAGGCAGAGTAGGGTTGGTTGAGCATTAAGTAGAGGAGAAAATATGCTGTACTTTGGTAAATCTATTTTAATGTAGGACTTAGAGTATAATTTTATTTGATTAAGGGTTAGTCTAAGTGCTACATGTAGCAGGTGTATACGTGTGTTAAAATGCATTTGTGTTCTAGTAGAGGCCCAAGATTTTATTTATTACCACATATCTCAAAAAAGCTTTAAATGGTAATGAATAATGGATTCACAAGATAATAAATTCATTTTGTCTTCCTTACTTCATTATGAGTACTTAAGTTTCTAAATGTCTTCTATGAAATAAGTGAATTTGACTAATAATTTTTACATTCCAAATATTTTTTATTTTTATATCTTTTTTTGTGTGTGTCTGCACATACCTTTTCTGAGAGAAAGAAGAAAAACTATTATTCAGTATTATTTGAAATACTGAAGGAAAATCACTAACTACTATGGTGGTTTTATGATTATCTCTCTCCCTTTGTCTAATGATATAAGACATAGCTACAAAATCAAGAATAATTGACAGGATTGACTAGATTGTTAGTAAGGATCATGAAAGTATATTTGTATATTTTTATTAAAATACTTTTCTAATGTTTTTATATTTGTATTAAAACACACAATTTACTTAGAAAACATTTCAAAGTATAAAGTAGTATGTATTATTATTGAGCACAAATATTAATGTAAAGCTAATTTAATAACAACTTAAAAATAAGTTAAAACAAAAAATCTCCTTTTTACAGTTGCTTAAAAAGAAATATACCAAATATTTCATGTAAAATGTTATTTCTCTTTTTTCTAGTTCATATAAAAATGTTCTGGTTTTATGGAGGTCATCACTTACTAATCAATGACTGAATGTGAAGACAAATAATTTATTTCACATATCTTTAAAAAGTCAGAAGTTCATAGTTAAAAATGATATTTTATTTCAATTTTAACCACTCCAACTCAGAGCTCCTGGTAGCATCCATTACTAACTTGTTTAGTGATACTTTTCAATTTTTCACTTAGGTTTATAGGCAAAACATGGGAAAATTTAATTTATGGTCTGTTGAACAAATTTGAAGTTTAATGTTAATTTTCCTATGAAATATTAAATTTCTTTTTCTGTCAATTTCTATTTATGTTTTTTGCTCATTTTTACAGTTTGAAATATTTTTATTGATTTATAGATTTATAAGAATTCATTTTAGCATCAGATTTTTTTTTTTAAGATTTATTTATTTATACATATTAGAGCTGGGGTACAGGCCAGAGTCGCGGGAGGTGAGAGGATTCACCAGACAGAGCGGGGAGCAGAACAGGCAGATCAACGGAAGCACACTGCTGAGGGCAGCAGCGGGGTGAGGCAGGAGAGGTCTGCTATGCCACGTGGGTCCCCTCCCTGGCAGGAGGCAGGGATCGAACTTGTGCTGCAGTGGCTGCGGTTTGCTCCATAGTGCGTTGCTTAACCCACTGCGCCACCAGGGAGGCCCAGATTTTTCTCTTTGAATTCTTAAAATTTAGTGAAATATAAACATGCTTATTTTTAATATTTTAAGTAAAAAAATGTTAGTCATTTTTATTGAAGGAGAATATATATGTCTATATGTGCATACACATACATTACAAAGAAGAAATTTTTTTCTATTATTAGACTTAGTTGTACTTAAGAAAATCTATATATTAGTAACAGTAATAATAATGGTGATAATAATAAATCTTATTGAACATCTGTTTATATACATACTATTCTTTTGTGCCTTCACAAATAATTATTTTAATCCTTAAAAAAGTCTTTACAGTAGTTATTAATACCATTTTAATTTTAAGGTATTTGGATATCAAAAGTCTTAATTCAATTGGTCTGGGTTTAGCACTTATGAATAGTAGGTAGCCCAGTAATCCATCTCTGATCTTCCCATAGGACAGTACTGCATTGACAGTCACCATGAAAGAGACCAAGAACATTAAGTGACATCGTATTTCCCATTGACAGGACCTGTGTGTTATAAAGTTTACTCCTTTTATCATGTCTTCAAAGTACATAGGACTAGAGCTATTTAAGACAAAGAAATGTTTGGGTAGTTGAAGTGTTTGTTTGAATGAGAGAAAATTAAAGTGAGATAAAAATTGTCAGGAATAGAGAGAATACTATGAATGCTCTCTTTCTTCAAATTCTATGAAAATGGTTTATTTCTTGCCCAAATGGAGAGACTCGGCATTTATTTGTGGTTAATTACTGCCCTCTGTTGACAGCATAGTCTATATCTTAATTTTTGTTTCAAGATTTTATAATTACAAGAAATCTCATAAATAAAAAGGAGTAATTAAATCCCAAGGCATTGAATTACCTGGCCCCATTAGCCTTAGCTAGTTAATGATAAGGCCAGGATGAGACCCCTCAAGTGTCATCATGATTTATGAACAGTCTTAGGGTGACTAAATTGAAATCAGCATTTTTTTTTAACTTGACTATATTTTTCTTTTCCTGAGACTCAAAAATAAAAATTAGGATAGTGAAAGTAATTAAATAATTTTATTTTTAAAAACTGCAAACAAAAATATTTATTTAGGTTACCTATAACTCATCCAGCACAGAAACTGGATAAGTGGAAAGTAAACCTCTTTTTCTCATTCTCCACATAATTCACTCACAGAGGTGACCATTATTAACCATTCCTTTGTCATTCTCGAAATTGTTTATACATATGTATATTTCTTTTTCCAAATTCAACAGTGTTATTCAGTTGGTGTTATGGTAGTAAAAATGCTGCTTTCTAAAATAGAGCAGTGGTCTCTGACCTTCTAAAATTTAGAACATATATTTTAGATTTTTTTCTATATTAATATGCAGACATTTATTTTTTAATAAGTCTGCCTTTTGATTGCCACTTGTGAGGGCTACAGGCGAATTTAGAATGTGCTTGTTTTGGCTAACCTGATATTTTCTCCTAATTTAATTTCGGTTGAGCATCTCTTTTTGGCCTGTTACAGAAAGGAGGTTGTTGTGTTCTCATTTCACTCCATCAAGGGGTGTGTGATTTGTCTCATTAATGGTGATGAATGTTCTCTCTGAACACTTGATCAAAGTGTTGTTAGCAGAAGCTACCCCATTTTCCTGCTTTTGTGTAGAGAGAAGATTTGAGTGACAGAAAGGCTCAGTTAAGATGCAAAATCAAAATAATTATCTTGCCAAATCCCTTCTCTCAGGTAGCAGGCGAGAAAAAATCTTAGAATACTAAGAACATCTTTTCCCAAACTGATTGAGTGTCATTTCCTGGTTTCTCATTTGATTCCAATCTCTCTTTCTGAATGAACACACAAATGAGTGAGGGCTACATAGCAGTTGCACAAGGGCTATGAGGAATGGGTAGGTATAGTAAGCGGTTCATGTAAGTCTGAAACTTGTTCATATATGGATATATGGATACCATGTGACTGTAATATTAATTATTTTCATTTTCAACTAGATGAACACTATACACCAGAACTACTGATAACTTTACTTTTCTTAAAACATTTAAAACCACATACAAATTTTCAAAAATAATATTAAAATTTCAGTCATGAACTTTCATTATAAATTTTGATAGTCATTTACAATTTACCTTTTTAATTTATATTTTAATAATTGTGAGCACTATAGGAAAAACATCTAAAAATCTTTATATTTAATTTACTTTTTGATAAAATATTTCAAATTGCATGCATTTGAATAAATAAAACAAAATTACATGGTAATTATTATTAATTCATAGTTATTGACTTGTAATGAAATCAAGAAAGATCCTTGGTATGGAATAAATGTATAAATACTTACAAATTACATATGTTTTTAGTTTACTATTAATTCAAGTATATTACCAAGGTATTCAACAAATATACACATATGCAAAATGCAATTGAGATGCCTATGAATTTTGTTAACTTTCTGCCACATTAAAAAAATACAGTTTTACAACATATCATACAATTTCATCTTTCTAAAAGATTCATCTAAGTAGGACAGAAAATATCTTATGTAATAATTTGCTAAGTTAATTAAAACCTTTTAATTTTAAATATAGTCATTGTAATGCTTTGTTGCCTCTCATTTCATAACACAAGCAGAGCATTTTCTGAATCAATGAAGAAGCAACTTTGTATTGACCCTCTCCTCTACTCCTTGCATCTACTGGAGCTATTGTAGTAAACACAGAAGATAAGCATTCTTTTTTCTTTTTTTAATTTATATTTAAGTATATTTTTTTATTAAAGGGATCAGGGTACATTTTCACACATAGCTTTTGCCATGTAATGCCACATATAAAATTTCTCAATTGTCTTCACTGGCTTGACAAATTTTTGTTGAATTAATATGTGGTTTGGTCAGTATAAGCCATAACTGCAGACTTGGAAAATAGATCTGGCCTTGGAGAAAATGTTTATGGAGTAAAAGAAAGCAGAATGATAAATGATAGAAAATCCCAATGCAGGGCCTCCCTGTTGGTGCAATGGGTTAAGCAACACACTATGAGGAAAACTTCAGTCACTGCAGCATGAGTTCAATCTCTGACTGCCACTTGGGGAGGTGTTCCATATATTGTGGCAGACCTCTCCTGCCTCACCCACTGCTTCCCTCAGCAGTGTATTTTTTTTGTCTGTCTGCCTCTTCTGTTCCTCACTCTGTCTCTGGTAGAGCCTCTCACCACCCACACCTCTGGCCTGTCCCCCAATGCTTGTATGCATAAATAAATACATCTTTAAAAAAAATCCCAATGCAGTCAATGTTGTTCTAATATTAAATGAGTAGAATTAAAAGACCAAAGAAACAAGCAAAATATAAACTGAAATTGAGTTTTGTTTCAGGTTAGAGAGGTATTCTAGAAAATAAGCAGAATAAGCTTGATTAATTGGTACCATCAAATGCAAAAAGTACTCACACAATCAAATCCTTTATATCCCTATGAGCAGTGATAAACAGCAGCTGTCCATGTGCTCCCATAAAAAAACAAGGTTAATTAGAAGTACTGTAATTGTAAATTCATCTCCATGAACAAAACCAATTCAGGAAAGGATATTTTTATGGTATGAATTTCTTTCTCAATTCTATCAGGATTGTGTCAAATTCAGATATTAGTGCTTCATTAGATGACTTAGAAAGTGGGGTGTCTGCCAAAAACCTACCTGGACTGAGAAGAATGTCTATTTCTACTTCGTTGTCAAGTCATTTTTCTTTTTCCATGTGGAAGGCAGTCAGAATCCAGTTGACTTTTATTAAAATTAAAAGGCAGACTAAACAATGAAAGTATGAAAACAATACTTGACTTTCACTCTTTCACAAAAATTTAAATAATGGGATGCATGCATGATGTGATCACTCTAGATTTTTCATGTTTATCTTAAAGTGAGTCATATACCTTCCCTTACATGGAAAATGGATGATAACTGAGTAATGCAGTTAATGTAGCTTATTTCAACTCAGTTATCTGTATGTCAAAACATGGAAATATAATCTTAAATGAGTTTTAAAATAATCTTATGGCATATAGGTTAAAAAACAATTGGTATATTTCTCCTGAAACCTGTTATTTCTCTGTGATTTGTAGAAACAGTCTTAATGCCAGGCCATTTCAAAGTCTCCCTTCCTCTTTAGGAATGGTCAATATATAAAACTTGAGGTGAATTTTTTGCATTTTCATGTACATTTAGTATATATGATATTTATTATGCAGACATTTTATCTGATTGCTTGTTTACCTAAATTTGCATAATTTTACTGTCATTCTCATCAACTTTTTTTCCACATATTTTATTTTTGAAATGTATATATGTTTATATGTGGAGATCCTCTTCTGTCTCTTTAGCTATAGTACACTATTCTACTTATTTGAAAGTATAATTAATTTTTCCCATTTATCTACTGAGGGCCAGTTAATTCCATTAGCTTGCCTGCACTTGTTTTTGCTTCAGTGAACATTTTTAAATATGATACCCTATACAAATGTAAATGTGTGATAGATATGTAAGAATGGATTTGCTGAGCTGTAAAATAAGCCATTTTCAATTGCTTATTCTATTTTAAGGGTATAATTGCTCAGCAAGATAGTCTCACCACAGCACTCCATAAGAGTACTTATTTCTCCAAATGCTTCCCAAAACATATTGTCAGAATTTTTAATTTCTGCCTTATTGATTTAAAAGAGTTTTATTAATGTTTTGATTTTTATTTCTAGATTTTTGTGAGGAATTGTTCATGTCTATTGATTTGCTCTTCTGAGAAATGCCAGTTATCATCCTTTAACCATTTAAAATAATTGGTTTTCTCTTCAGTAGCAGATACTTCTTAGAAATTCTGGAAAAAAAATCCTCTATAGATTATATGAATGAGAGATACCTTCTCCAAATATTTCTTGTCTTTGTAATATCTTAGGGTACTTTTTTTTTTTTTTTTGCCTGATAAGGGTTAATGCTGAGATGGTAAAATAGAGCAATACATTTTATTAGAAACATAGTATTTTTATTTAGCACTTTTGGGCATTCCTGGCCAAAAAAAAAAAAAAATTCTGTATTGACTTACTCTACTGTTTTGCCTCAATCAGAATAACTTCATTACATTCCATTAATTCTAGAATTTACATTTTCCCTTCAAAACAAGAGGCTAGGATTCTAAGGACTAGTTTTACAGTACCAGTTCAAAGTTAAAATATTTATAATATTGTTCTTGCCTAATATTTTCCACTTTAGTCTCAAAGTGTTTGGGGAAGACAAGGATACTATATGATAATGTGTTCCAAAATTTCCTGTCCTCCATCAGCAGTCTTTTCTCTCTCCATATCTTTTTCCAAGTTGTATAGGTCATGGTTGAGTTGACTTGATCTCCTAAGTGTAGGATACCCATTCCAAGCATCCAATGAGCTTGTTGAAAGCCACTGTCCTCATCTGATGAAAGAGTCCCTGAATAAACCTGAGGAGTAGAGACTGAAAAAAAAGGCTTTACACAGAGTCCTGGACCTAATTACCAGTGATGCCCCTCCATCATATCACAAAAATGGTTCTCATGATCAGGGCCCTTGAATATGCAATAGCATAAGACCTGATATTTACTCTCCCTGAAGTCTCACTTTTGAACAATCCCCGTGAGATAAACACCCAACATCAGATTACTATACGAGAGGTGTATCTGCCTATCTGAACTCAGGGCTTGAGGTAAACCTTTACAAATCAGAAAGTGCCACAACCCTGTCAAAATATAAAAACTCAACCTTTTCTACTTGTGTCCACTGGTGAGGCTGAAGTGGACACCAAGGACAAAACTTTAGGGGATGCCCCAAGATCTTTATAAGAACCTCCTGCATCTCCCAATTCATAAACTGACTTGATAGAAGCTGATGGAAGTCTTTCCTATAAGGGGAGAGACCAAGAAGGTAAAGTTCTTCTCTAGTCAGGCTTCTGTAACTCTCACCTAGGTGCCAGCCTTAGCAGAATGCCTTTTCTGTGCCATCAGACCTCATGGTTTTCCAGGGTTCCAAGAGCCACAACTCGGTCATCCTGAGCACTTGGAGTCCATGGATGATAGAGAAAAGCGAGGAATCAGTGACAGGAGAATTCCAACATTCCTACTCAACAAGTTGGGGGTCAGGAAGCCTTGTCAATTGAGAAACCTGTCACCCGAGACTTTAAGAATGGCGGCCTCTCACATGTTGTTTAAAATGGGCCAATAGGTGCCCATTAATTTTTCAGTCAAATAAAGGATACAGAAAGAAAGTTTGTGAAATGTGTACAGTCTATCTGAAGCCTCACAAATAACAGAAAATTAAATCAGTAGCACTGGAAGAGAGAGTGAGAGAAGAATAGGGAGGAGAGAGTGAGAAAAAGGGAGCAAAGAAAGATAAGGGGAGTCATTTAAATAATTCTAACAGGGCCTCCCCGGTGGCGCAGTGGGTTAAGCAACACACTATGAAGCAAACCGCAGCCACCGCAGCCACTGCAGCACGAGTTCGATCCCTGCTGCCGGCCAGGGAGGGGACCCACATGGCGCCGCAGACCTCTCCTGCTGTGCCCGCTGCTCCCCTCAGCAGTGTACTTCCGTTCATCTGCCTGTTCTACTCCCGCTCTCTGTGGTGAATCCTCTCACCCCGCACACCTCTGGCCTGTACCCCAGTGCTTGTACGCATAAATAAATAAATCTTTTTTAAAAAATAAATAAATAGATAATTCTAACAGGGATCTGAGGCCAGGGTGGGGTTCTGTGTTAGGTCTTGTATAGTGTTTAGTGAGGAACGACTTTTCTGACTGTCACATTGGGACCACTCATCCTCTGCTGGGTCTGGGCAACTCTCCCTTTTGCTGAGGGCAGAGGAGGATGGCCCAAGCTGCTGGAATATCAGCCCCTTATGTGCAGCTCCTGGATGGCCTCTAGATAACGTATGTGCCTCGCTCTTTGGATACCGTAATCCCTCAGGTAAGACTACCAGGCTGGGTTTTTTCAACTGGTAGATGGGCTAGTCCCCTTATCTGCTCAGGTTACCCGTTTATCCTTTCACAAGAATCTTTAAGGCCATCACTCTTTGGCATTTACTGACTGTCCTGTGCCCTTTTTGTGGCCTCTTTGATGGCTCCAAAAGAAAGAAAATGTTTAGCAACAGAAACATCGGACAAGGTAAGAGTAGAGAAAAAAATTGCACCTCTCGGCTCACCTTAAATCTTGCAAGATCCTGGACAGTGAGCCCCCAACATGAAGCCAGTTTGTGCTGTTCCTGTGATTACAGCTGCTGCTGCTTTTCCCCCGAGTAACCACCACAAGTTCTTGTCTCATGAAGCCATTAAAAGGAATGCATAGACTTTTCAGATAAGTTAGCAAAGACAAGCAAAGTTTATTTAGGAAAAAAAGTAGAGTCCCATGTATAAAGTACCTGGGAGGGGCAAAAAAGCTGTTATGGAGTCTTGCTTTGGAAATATTTACTTTCATTCCCTCATTATTTTAAAGTTCCATCAGTCTCTCTGTGATTGGTTAGTTCTTGATGGTCACAATCTGCTACTGTACTTGGAATCTACCTGCATCATAGCCCTTATTTTTTAACATACCATACTTTTTTTTATTATTATCCTTGATCTGGAATATGCTGTTGCTCCTAGTCCTGAGGAATTTGACTAGCTCCCTCTGGTATTTGTTGCCCTTACCTCTGAATCTTCCCTTATTCCTCTTGTTGCCCCTATCTCAGAAGCTTCTTTGTCTACCTAAGTCCCTGCCTCTACTGTCCCTGAAGCTAGCTGATTAATCTAACTTGCCCTGTTTCTTAACACTTTTTCAAAGGTATGTGTCCACACCACACCCAGCCCACCAAGGTACCCATAATCCTCCACCATAGGCATTCTTTATTTTGAATCTATTCTTTAGAAGCAGAATGGAGGAACAAAATGTCACAGAGTGTGAGTTGGGGTGAGTCTGTGTAGTTTGAATTGGATGTTCTATATTATTGAGTTATCAGATTTAATATCTACAAACAAAAAACAATCTTTATATAAGGGTCATTAGAAACTTGTACTAATTTGAAGCTCACTATGCTACTATTTACTGATGCCTAACAAACAACCCCAAATCTCAATGCCTTCAATAAATGGCAGTAATTTATTTGGTTTGCAAATGTGTAATGTGGATAAGCTTGTTATAGGGCAACCCTAATATAAAATGGGTTCCCCTCACTGGATCCTCCACCGGCGCTCAGAAGACTTAAAAAGTCCCAACTCTAGGTACACGTGGCAAAAGTTATTAACAGGTTTTATTTTATGAAAGAAGGGGAATAAAATAGTAATAATACCAAGGGAAAAAGAGAGGGATACAAATCCACAAATATCCTACCACATCGAAGCAATGGCGCGTTGAGAGCTGGCTCCGAGTCGAATGAGATGGCTCCGAAGGAAGAGAGATGTCTTCTGAAGGAAGGGGTCTGGCTCCTCAGTAAGAGAGCGAGCCCAAGGCTCACCTCTGGTTTTATAGCCAGCCTGGCTGCTTAACTCCACCCTCAGGTCCCAGTGATCCACTCTTCGATAATCATCTTATCAGATTTGTGGTTCTGGAAAACTGATGGTCTGGAGTGGGGGTTGGAGTCCACACACCCATAATCCATTCAGGACTACCTTTTCCCCCTAACAAGCTCAGTGAGGACAGTTTGCCAGATGCTCAAGCTGGGATAATTAGGACAGTTGGCTGCTGAAATCTGAAGATTCACATACTCAGGTGCTGAACAGTTGATATTTGCTCTTGTTTGGGACTTTACCTGAGAGTGAACTGAAAAAAAAAATTACAGTGGATAAAATTAAACAAAGGAAGTTTTATTCAAGAGTATCAATATAGAGATAAATATCAACATTGTTGCAATAAAGAAGAGGGATTGACCTCAACTCTGTAAGACAAAAGGTGGGAGAGTTTTTAAGTGCTGGTTTTAGTCAGTGGAAAAGTACAAGTGAAGGGAGAATTTGGGCAATGGGATCAGTCTCTCTGCGTTGAGTAATTTGCACCTTTCAAAATTAGGTTCCTACCCTTCCACTGACAGTGGGAAATGGTGCTATTTTTCTTGCTTACATTTCAAAGGACTAGCTCACTGGTTCTTGAGAAAGACTTTCCTTGGTTATGAAACTATCAAAAGATTGAGAGATTTTCATGTCAGAGGGGCAGAGAAAGAATTTGTAATTGCACACAAATAAGAAGAGGTCAGAAGCTTATAGTCAGAAAGAAACTGTCTACAGTTTAGTCTCCTGTGGAAAATGTTACGACTATCTTGGTCATTTGCCCTCAGGAAAATCTACAAGTGAACTCTGCTATTGGCTGCTTGGCTTCCTTACAGTAAGATTGTCTGGATTCAGAAAGCAACCATTACAAGAAATATCTAATCATGACCAAACATAAAAATCACTGCTTTATTCTGTTCATTAAAGCAGTCACAAAAATCCAACAAAGGCAAACATAGAAAAAAAAAAAAAAGTGTGCCTCTAAATGGGAAAGTGACAAAATCCTGAAAGAGCATGTAAAACTAGAAATATCACTGCCATTATTTTTGAAAAATAAAATCTGCCACATAAGCATATATATTATTCACAGGAGTTGTTTAGAATTAGAACAACAAAATTTTTTTGTGGAAGGACTATTTTATCACTGGCATTATTTGAAATTGCTGGTGCATAGTAAAAAAAAAAACTAGATTGATTTTATTATTGTTTTAAGTTTTCTACTAAAAAATATTCAATTGCTGGCTATGCCTATGCAATCCCTTTGCACTGTACTGACCTTGTTAGGAAATCACTCCAATTCCTTCAAATAAAATACAAACGCCCAGTATGACTTTCTAATGCACACCATAGCCTTTGCTTTTCCTTTAGAAGCTCTGTCTGATAATTCATAACTGCTCTTTATACACTAGGCATGCTGGATTTTTTGCAGTTCCTAAAAATAAAATAAACCAAACCAGAAAACAAACAAACAATATCCTTTTTTTAGGTATATATACTTCTTTCTGCGTAAAATGAAAACTGCTTTACCTAGACCTATCAATTCAGTATTTGTTCTTTAGGAATCTTTCCAGACCACCTTTTGAGACCTTGGACTTACTGACTCTTAGATATAAAGGTCTCTCACCTGTTAGGGAGTTATCACTCGGTTCTCTCTGTACAATACCTAATCCCAAGTTCCTATGCATTCTGTGGGTCTTCTCACTTTTTTCCCTAAAGTTTCTTTAAGATAAAAATTTGTAATTAGTTTCAGACCCTCTAAAATGTTCAGTAGGACCAAAAAGCTATTGACTTGTGTATTAGTTTATTTGTGTATTTTTATTCTACAACATGAATGGAGACTATAGATGTGAAATGCATATCAGCCTGCCAACATTAGAGATTTTCTTAGAAATATTCATTTAACTTCCTCCATGCTTTTTGTGAGTTGGTTGCTCGTTTCTTTTTATGGCTGGATAAATCTGTTGAATGGATGTACAACTTGTTTATCCATAACCTATTAAAAGATATTTTGATTGAGTATTTTGTATAGAGTGTTTATAAACAAAGTTGATATAAATATTTATGTGAGAATGGTTTTAGACATATCCAAGCAAAGAATAATGAGCAGGATTGCTAGATGATATAAGACTGCATTTAGTTTTGTAAGAAACTGCCATATTGTGGAAACTATATGGCTGCAAAATTTTGTGTTTCCATCAGTATAAATGAGAGTTGTTGTGCATCGTATTAGTATTTCATATAGTCCACTTTTTCAATTTCAGTCATTCCAAGTAAGGGGGTTGTTATTGCTGTTTTAATTTTCAGTTCTCTTATGGTACACAGTATCAAAAGTTCTTTTTATATCTTGCATATGTTTGTTTCAGACATTTTTTGCAAATAATTTCTCCCAGTCTCTGACTTATTTCCCAAATGGTTGATTGGATTTTAATTTCATTCATTGATGTTGTTGTATGGATATATAGTCTGAGGACATTTAAAACACACAGAAAAATGTGTACAGGTCAATAATTAATAGCAGATTTTCCTTTGATTGTAGTATAAATCTAAACAATATTCCTTCAATAAATATGAGCTGTCACTGGATGTCACTGTTGCTTTACCAAATATGTTCATTTAACTTAGAAAATTTTCTAAATATTACTTTGGTAAAAGAAGCAAGTCTATATTAAGTACCTGCAGTTACGTTTAGGTCCAAGCTACATAGACTATCAAGAGTTAGAAAACCATTTGTTTTTTTAATTTACAAGATATATTTCTTTGTAACTCATGAACATGTTTCAAATATAACTAATATTACACTAGGAAGACTATACAGAACCAAAATTCTTATTTGAATATTAATATTTTTCAAGACAGAAGATTAGTTCTTAATGCATAGAGTACATGATAAATATATAGTACATTAAAATTTTGTATTATGTACAAAACATTTAATATCTTACAGATAAAATATGCATTTACATATACACAGTTACTAAAATGTAAATGCTAAATATAAAATAGGAGTAAACTCATCCTATAGATATTTTAATTGCAACTTTACATATACTGAAAATTTTATGCTGAAATTTTTCCCTTAAGAAAAATTATTTTCATGAAAAAATTTATCACAACCTCCAACAACCACCAAACACTATAACCACTAGCTAAAACTATCTATACCAGTCAGCTTATCTTTGCAAGTCCCTTATATTAAAAATTTCTCTACATGTCTTTCCATGCTTGATGTTCCTACCAATGCCCTATTGTCTGGCTCAACTAATCCACCTGAAGCATCCATTTTAGGGACTCCCATGCTTGGTTAGAGCCTCTTATTTGACATTACCTCAGAACATTACTTATCTCTCACTCTCCTGTTTTTTTCCTCTTAGCTTTCATCATCCAGATTGGTATTTGTTAAATATTTACCTGTCGTACTGGGTTTTCTACTTTCTGAAGGCAAGATAATATATGTTTTATTGGTTGCTAATGTCCAGTAACACATAAAGGGTTATTCATAAAAATATATTAAACTGTGAATTTTTGGTTAGATAATAACCACATTGACACATAAACTATTATACAAAGTGATTTATAATCATAAATTTTATTAGTAAAGATTCATTTGGGGATATAGGTATAAAGCTCTGAATATAAAATGAACCATAACTGATAAATGTTGTAATTTACTTGCTATTCCCTGAAGTGAAAGACTTATGAATACATACTATGGAACTTTACACCTTTCTAATACGTCATTTCTACTTTGAAACCATTGTCTTATATGTATCACCATTAAAAAATTAAAAAATAAGACACTGTTTACATTAACTAAAGATTAATATAAACATCAATTTGTAGTATAAAATTTACATTCTAATTTTCATTTGAACATTTCCTAGAGTTCAGCTAAAGTTTTATGAGGCTCATCTTGTACCTCATCACTAGAATCAATCATTTTCCCAGGGAATTTCACCATTTTCTATTAATTGGAATATGCTATTTAAAGCAAACCCTTCCACACTGTCTTAGTGACAAGATCTAAGGACTGTGTAAATTTGTGTATATGTGCTTACATATGCACATGCATGTACTACTATATTATCAATTTATCTATCATCTATTAATTAATGGTCTTATTTTTCTTTGTCATCATTACTATCACCAGTATCATTATCAGATCTATCTATATTGAAAACCATGAGTTAACACCAATATCTCTAATTCTAAATAAATACTGTGATGTTCATTCTAGTTTTTTAGTAGAATAGCAGTTATTAATCTATAATACAATATAGATTAAAAATAAAATAATGCATACTACTTTTATAAAATGTAAACATGAATAGATAGAAAACTGATGGGTGTGGGAAAAGGGATAAATAATTCTTACAGAACAATTTCAAATAATGTAGAAAGATTGAGGAAGGTAGGAAATTTACCATTAAAACACCAGAGTGGAAGAAATTTTGCAAAAACAGATTATGTGTATGTCCTCAAAATCTCTCCTCTAAATTATTTGTTAATTACTATCTTAGTTTTAAGATATGTCCATAGATATTTGATACCCATCTATCTAGGGAATGAAGATAGTTTCCCTAATTCTCTTCAGTGTGTTCTGAAATAAATATCTCAACTCTAATACCCAGATTAAAAGAAATGGAAAGAGTAATTTTATAGTGTAGAAACCTGTCAGGTGCCACTATAACCAAATTATACAGAACAACATCCACATTAACAAGTCATGTATCCCCTGGTGTATGATGAGATCACTCCAACTTTGTAGAATTTGTCCTCCAAATCCATCACCTAAATCTAACCAAGAAAGATATCAGAAAAACTAGGGAAGTCCAAATAAAGTTAATAGTTTATTGATAGTATTATATCAATGTCATAATTTCTTAGCTTTGTTTAAAATACCATGATTATACAAGATGTTGATTTTAAGGAAAATGAGGTGAAGGAGATATGACAATGTTCTGTACTCTATTTGCAAGTCAACTATAAATATCAATTAAAATAATTTGTAAGATATCATATAACTAATTACCCTTCAGAAATGCATGGCACTTTCAGTGTTTTGCATTAATCACATAATATAATATCTCTCAGTTTTATAATTCTGTATACAAGTTTTATCACTAGGCACTTATCAGGAATGGATTGTCTGCCATTTTCTCTGTTCTTGATTTTCTCAGTTTATATGTTTTGTTGTCACAGAAGTAAAAACAGTTTGTAGTAGAGGCTGCATATCCCTCAGAATATAGATTAATGCTGGGGTTTTAACAGATCTTTTCTAAAGGATGCTAAATTGCTTCAGTTGTTTGCACTTTCATATAGTAATTGGAACGCAATGCTTCATCTCTGTACTGAATGGAAATGCAACAAAACAAAAACAGGAGGATTTCCAGAGCAGAATTAGGACGTAGGGTTTTGAAAATCTAAAATCAACATGGTAAAAGGAACACAGAATCAAAGCCAACAGATAAGCTAACTTCCCCAAATAAAATAACCAAGAGTAATTATGATTTTGTAATGTAGCATCCTTTCTTAGGTGGAATCCTTTGTTCTTTAAAAGATACTTCATATGAGGGTCTCCCTGGTGGCACAGTGGGTTGGGCAACGCACTATGAAGCGAACCTCAGCCACTGCAGCACGAGTTCGATCCCTGCTGCCGGCCAGGGAGGGGACCCACATGGCGCGGCAGACCTCTCCTGCTGTGCCCGCTGCTCCCTTCAGCAGTGTACTTCCGTTGATCTGCCTGTTCTGCTCCCCACTTTGTCTATGGTGAATCCTCTCACCCCCCACACCTCTGGCCTGTACCCCAGTGCTTGTATGCATAAATAAATATATCTTTAAAAAAAAAAAAAGATACTTCATATGAAAAGGCAGAAAGTGCACAAGGGACTGAGGTGATGCTGCACTGGTGAAATGGTGATGGGAAATCCATGGAGACTAATATTGATGCCAAATATATATAAATAAAGAAAAAAAGATACTTCATATGACAAAAATTATCTAGTTATGGACCTGGTGTTTTAGGTGGGTACATAATATATGAGACATCCTGTGTGTGGAATGTAAAATATCTACCTGTACCCTTCATTGTATGTCCCTAAACAAATCTCCTAAAATACAGATGGACCAAAACAATATTCACATTCATTTCTGAAATTAATGAAAGCATACATGAAACCATGTATTTATGTATAGTGAAACAAATTTTATAACCATAGTATTTTTTTAAGATTTATTTATGCATACAAGAACTGGGGTTAGGCCAGAGGTACAGGGGTGAGAGAATTCATCAGAGACAGAATGGGGAACAGAATGGGCAGATTAACTGAAATATACTGCTGAGGGGAGCAGCGGGTGAGGCAGGAGAGGCCTGCTGCACCGTGTGGATCACCCCCCCTGGCCGGGGATGGAACTAATGCTACAGTGGCTGCAGATAGCTTCTTGGTGCTGCTTTAACCCCTTGCCACCAAGAAAGCCCCAGCCTAATCATAATATTTTTAACCCACTGTTTGTTCTAGGAAACATTTGCATCTTTAACAAAATCATCATTTCAATGTTGTTATAGGTGTATGGCTATGTAATGAAATTCATGATACATGCTAAAGTTTTGTAATAAAAGTATATGGAAAATTTTGGGTTTGCTTTAAACAATATTTTGGAAGGAACAAAAAGAAAAAAGCCCTGTGAATTGGTTTGTTATCCTAAGTATAATTATATTGCAAAACAGTTATGGAATCTTTTTCTTTTTGCAATGAAACCGAAACACGATTCTTTCTTTTCTTCAAATTAGGAAATGTGGAGTCAGGAATTTAATAGTTACATAGTTTTACAGTTACTGTGACTTTTCAAAGAATAGGTAGTGTTTAATATGGATTGTATAAACAGACATATGAAACCATCTCCTCCATGGTATCCTGCTTATCTCTTAAAATAGTGCATACTCGGCATGGTCCAAGTGTGAATACATTTCAATTATGTTAAGAAGAGAAATGGTTATGGGGTTTTAGTGGAGCTGTATATCATGACCTCTTGTCTTCCTTTAGGGTCCATGTTAAAACCTAGTAACACAGTGTGAACTTTCTCATGGGAAAGGTTCTCTGCTTCATGTGGTCTAAACTGTAGCCTATGGTATCTAGTAAACATTTTGCTATATAGAACAGAGCTGCAAATCCAGGACTGAATGGACATTTGACAATCAGAAAATTAATCTTTATGATAGCTTTCAATCTGTGTGAATAATAATTACTATAAGACATAATCATAATTTATCTGTAGTATAAAGGTAGTGGAAAGTGAAAGTCATTTGGCAACTATTTTTCTTAAAATATTGTTGATTTTTAAAAAGTTGATAATATGTCTTGGATGAATGAAAAATGTCGTGGCTTTCCTTTATAGTTAAAAATGTATAAAACTAAGATTCTAAAATAAGTTCCAATCAGAAAGTAAGAACTGTCTTCTATTGAAGTGAAGACTACAATTTTTAACATCACATAGTGGATTTAAATGGTCTGATACTGTGGATACCCAAATTCTTTTGTGTCCCACAGTGTTAATATTGTGTACAGTGCTGTTGTATACAAAAGTACATAATAATTTGAGCAGATTGCTTAATCTACTGGAAACATGTAGAATAAAGAAAATTCCTCTAAGTAGTTGTAAAGAGTTTCTATGTTGTGTCTGGTTGTTATTAATAAGTAGTGAAAGAATCTTTAATGAAACTGTGTGACATGTGAATTTGTAAATTGCTGTATTCAAATTCCTTATATCACTGCAACACTTCTAAAACAAGATGCAAATGCCCCAATTAAAGGAGGCATGTTGTAACAGACTTGCAAGGATCTGGGTGGCATTCATAACCACTCATGGGTTAATGTATAACACATTGTAAAAAAGATTTGGATAGAATTTCTGCTACTATAGGGAAATTTATTTAG
The DNA here is from genome assembly GCA_019455555.1 of Galemys pyrenaicus. Lineage (NCBI taxonomy): Eukaryota > Metazoa > Chordata > Mammalia > Eulipotyphla > Talpidae > Galemys > Galemys pyrenaicus. The sequence goes on along the minus strand of JAGFMF010011702.1, from coordinate 6,358,744 downwards.
CAGCAAAAGTGTTGACTCTTGGGGTGATGTTAGCACATTTCAACCCCCTCTTATTTTTTTACCTTTTGCAGTGTGAATTCATTCAATAATTGCCTGAAGACTATGTAGATTTGAGTAAATCTTGTTGCTTTTAATTTTCAATTTCATCACCTGTGTTGCTTCTCGATATCATATTTACTGACTTTAATGATCTGGAGAATGTTCAGAAGTAACCGAGAAGCAACCTGCTTTGGGTAGCCACACTGACTGATTATATGTCGGATGGAACAGATCTAATTGGCAAGTGGTAAGAATAAGAGTAACTTTTTAAAAGTTAGTATTTTTTCCAGTTCTATTGAGAAATTATTGACACATATCCCTGTATAATTTTAAGTCATCAGCATGATGATTTGATTTACATGTGGTTTGATTTACTTATGTTGCAAAATGATTATCACAGTATGTACAGCTAACATCGATCACCTCATATAGTTTCAAAGAATGTAAAGAAGGAAAGAAAAATGAAGTTTCTTTTTGTTTATAGAACTCAGAATTCAATTCTCTAGCAAGTTTCTTATATTTCATACAACAGTGTTAACCATAGTCATCATGTTATATGTTTCATCCCTAGTACTTATTTTATATATTTGTCCTATAAATAGAAGTTTCTAACTTTAGACAATCTTTTTCAAATATCCCCTCTTCCCAATGATCTGCCTCTTGTGATAAGTTTTATCTCTTTTTTATCATTTATCATATTGCCTTCAAAGCCCATGCATGTTGAAGAAAATGATTTTATTGCTTTCTTGATAGCAGAATAATAGTCCATTGTGTGCATGTACTACAACTTTATCATCTACTCACTGATGGGCACTTAGACTGTTTCCCATGTCTTGACTTGTAAATAATGTTGCTATAAACATGGGAGTGTTGATATTCTTTCAAATTAATGTTGTTTCCTTTGGATATATTCCCAGAAGTAGAATTCTAGGTCATAAGGTAGTTTCTAATTTTAATTTTTTGAGGCTCTGCCTTACTGTTTTCCATGATGGCTATACTAACATATTTTCATCAACAGTGTACAAATGTTTCCTTTTCTCCACATTGATGCCAGAATTTGTCATCTCTTGTTTTGGTTGTTGTTGTTGATAGATTCTAACAGCTGTGAGGTGATACCTCATTGCAGTTTTATTTCACATACCTTAATGACTAGAGATGTTGACCATCTTTTATGTATCTGTTAACCTTTCACATATCTTTTATAGAAAAATGTCTATTCAAGTTCATTATTTTTAATTCTATTATTGCTTTTTGTGCTATTGAGTTGAATGAATATTTCATATATTTTGTATCGTAATCTCTTATCAGATATATGGTCTAGAAATATTTTTTCCCATTCCATAAGGTGTCTTTCATTTTTTTTTTTTGACTGTTTCTTTTGTTGTGTGAAATTTTGCAGCTTGATTTAATTCCATTTATCTTTTTTTAATTTTGTTCTTGGGTATAAGTATACTATCCAAAAAATCATTTTCATACACATGTCAAGGATCTTTATTCCTGTTTTACTGTAGGAGTCTAATGTTTTCTGTTCTTATATTAAGTCTTTAATCCATTTTGAGTTAATTTTAAGGGGAAGGAAAAATCTATTTTATGTGTGACCTCAAACATTTTCTTGGGCTGTGAAGATTACTGTCTCTTCTTGTTACATACTATTTTAGAAATGGCACTGGAGATAGAAGACACAGTAGATAAAATGAAAATCAAGTACAAAGTCAAAGAGTACTACTAATATATTTTTTACAATTGTCTAAAATAGCTATAACTTTCTGATTACCTTATTTGTGCTTTTTCTTTATATTGCATGGATTTATGAGGCATACACCTAATAAACATAGAACTGATTTTGTAAAAATTTAATGGATCAGATTTTCAGGTTGTCCATGTTAGTACATTTTAACTATTTTTAATTGTTAGTACAATTTATTAACATTTTATATGAATCCTGTTTTAAATATGAATACCTTAAGGAAGGACTATCTTTCTGTATTAACATAGATATTAATAAAATCTGTTACCATCAGCATTGTATCAAAAATATTACAACAAAAATAATTAGTGTTCACAATTTGAAAATAATATTTTTAATAATTTGTTGACTAGGATTTATTTTATGAGCTTAATAAATAGTTTACAGAAATTACTCAGGACAATTTTTTAATGTGTGTTATTTATGTTCTAATATCTCTAGTTCCTTTGGTGTCCTTCATATTACAATTCACATTTCTCTTTGTCATAGATTCTTGAAGAACTTTCCCTTTTATGGATATTATATCAGTGTTAAGTTCTCTCAGAACGTACATTGTGAAAAAATGAAAAACTTGTAACTCATCTGAGAGGATAAATATACTTGAATAGATGAAAGAGAAGAGATTAAGTTGTTTGCTGAAATCACAGGTATGAGTTGAGGTAATTAAGTATAAGATTGTTTTAGAGATATTTTTTTCAGCTGGCCAAGTAATTCCTGCAAGCTAGAAGATTTAGAGTTTGATTCTTTAATAGTATGGATACCTTCAGCGTTACAAAATAGATTAAATAAAGCAAAGGTTGTTTACAAAATTCAGACCAACCAACTTATTGTTCTAATGTCCAAAAGAAACTTTGTTTTATTTTGTCTTGCTAGCTAGGAATCTCTTGATATCTCAAAAATAAGAAATAAAAAAAAGATTGAACTCTATTTTATGATCATTATTATACCAAATTACAAAGAAGTGAAATGAAATTTCTGAACATCACGAGTGACATCAGAAGCTTAATAGCTTCAGCAGTATTTATTCATATATAATATCCCTAATACTCTCTTATCAGGAATCTCCCTGGTGCAATTTATCAGATTATGTAAATTTTCTCCAGATTTTGCACTGTGGTAAGCACAAAGGCAATCACCTCAGTAAGAATAATGATTGCTAAGGAAATAATAAGATAAACCAATGAAAAAATGACAGTAAACAATAGCCCTTCTATTGCTGTTGAATGAATTTTAACTTCCATTTTTCTTCTCTATTATCAGGTATTTCTAATTTTGATGCTTGTTCCTAATAAGCACTTCAAAGTAGAATTCTTTAAATTGTGTGTATTTGGCAACTATTTTAAATATAAAACAGAAATATTTTTGATTTTTAAAGTTTTAGCAAATATTTGGGAACAAGCAACCATAAATTTTTGCTTTGGGGACTCAGAAACTCTGAAAATATATAGGTAAACTGAGAGACTATTTGTTTGTGCTGTGAATTTGTATATCCAAGATCAGCTGATGAGGTCACTGTAGGAATTTGCAAGGCTATGATGTCTCTGAGGGCAGAGTATCAGCTTTCTCTCAGAATGATTTCTCATACTGATTCCCCAGCATCCTCCTTAGCACTTAGCACAGGTTGTGACATGCCATAAACACGTAACATATTTTCCTGATGTTGTCATTGCCATAAACATTGTCACTCTTCAAATATAAAATACATAGAAAATATTCATAACTTTAGATGTACTTTTTAAAAAAAATATATTTATTTTTATTTATTTATGCATACAAAACCTGGGGTGTAGGCCAGAGGTGTGGGGGATGAGAGGATTCACCAGAGACAGAGTGGGGATCAGAACAACCAGATCTACTGAAATACACTGTTGAGGGGAGCAGAGGGCAAGGCAGAAGAGGTCTGCTGTGCCACCAGGGTTAGCTCGCTAGACCGGATTCAAACTCAGACCACAGTGACTGGTGAGAGCTTGATAGTGCTGAGACTTTGACCCCTAGGGTTAAAAGGACACTAGGGAGGCCCTAGAGATACATTTTGGCAGAAATATTTTATTTATTCCCTCTCCAAACTCTAGAATGTTCTAATATTCTTAGAATCACCATTTGGAGGACAGAAACTTTTTTTAGTATAATTTTTCCTTGAATAAATTCAAGAAAGAATCTGAGTGAAGTTATTCTGTACAGTCAATCTCCAAAATGACCAGAATAAGCCCTACTTTTTAAAAATAGGAGCATAGGGCCCTCCCTGGTGGCGCAGTGGGTTAAGCAACACACTATGAAGCAAACCTCAGCCACTGCAGCACAAGTTCGATCCCTGCTGCCGGCCAGGGAGCTGACCCACATGGTGCAGCAGACTCTCCTGCTGTGCCCGCTGTTCCCCTCAGCAGTGTACTTCTATTGATCTGCCTGTTCTGCTCCCTGCTCTCTGTGGTGAATCCTCTCACTCCCCCACACCTCTGGCCTGTACCCCAGTGCTTGTATGAATAAATAAATAAATCTTTAAAAAAAATAAAAAAATAAAAATAGGAGCATAGTCTCAAAATACTAGGAAATACGGCCTCACAACTCTGAGTGAGGATAAAAAAAAATAACATATTGTGAAGAAGAAAGTCTTTTTCTTCCCAGCAGTGAAATTGTTATTTTTGCAAGTCATTTTAAAAATGTACAGCACTGAGTAATATATTTCTATGGTGACAGCCTCTGGGAATGTCATATCTGACTAAAATTTGCTGAGGCAAAATTAAAATTACTAAATTGTAATATTTGATATTAGGGACCCCTGCTAGAGATTTATGAAGTGATGGCATGAACACAAACCATGGGTGTTTAATGAAAAGTTTCAAAAAGTTAAAGCAGTAATCAGTTACCTGCAGTTTTTATTTTTGTGTTTGTAGTTTACATATTATTAAGTAATGTTCAATCTATGATTAATATTTTGTCATATATTAATATATTCTATCATCTAATGAAGAAAACCTTTGCCATTAAGACTATTAAAGAGGTTTAAAATATTCTCATGCATTTAAGAATGGAAGGACTAATTTTGTAAGGATTTATTTTGATCTTTGTTTCTGGATTTTTTTTTTCAGTTTTCCACATTTCTCTTTATTAGAACATTAAGTAAGTAGACTATATTGATTAAATCATAAAGGATAGGTACTTGAAGCAAAACTGCCTTGTGAAAGTAAATAGCTGTTAACCAAGCATAACAAAGATAACTGAATAGTCCAAGTGATGAGAACAGCAAAAATAAAGGCAATAAAGTGTGAAATTAAAGGTCAGGCTGAGTAGCTAAGATGGGCAGAAATGGACTTCTTTTGAAATCAGAGAAGAGTCAATTAAGACCACCTTTTTGTTAATAATAAACACATTTTTGCATACTGCTGGCAACATATTTCTGATTCTCTCCCTAGTATCTGGGGATACAACTTTAATATTTTTGTATCTGTTCCTAGAGCAAACATCGAATGCAGAAGGTTTTATAAAATAAACTGAGTCATAGTTTTCCCATATTAAGTAGAGTCTCACAAATTTGCCACAGGATCATGAAAGGGCCACAATAACACCCACCCCTCATGCTTAGGTGCATGGAGTCACATCCATGGTGCCAGGAGGCCTCGAGAACATAACTTAGACATATTAGAATAGGTGCGGTGGTCTGGAAGACTCACTTCCTGGGACACTCAGCCATTCAGGTGAGACAGCCTGATTCCTGTGGGAATTTGCCATTCTTGTTGCAGGTGCCTTTATGGGCACTCTATTTTTCTGATTGTGAAATGACAGCAAGGTCATTAACAGGCTTTATAAACTACAGTAACTAAGAGAAGAGTAAAGCACAGCTATATGTGTTTTCTTATTACTTACTTTCCTGAGTTTCCTTTTCTCTCTTTTGGAAAGTGAGCTTCACAATATCTGATGCTCAACATTTTGTGTGGGTAAATAAAATGAGGTAATAATTGTAATATTCTTTATCTAGTATGTGACTTTGTTAAAATACACTTTCAAAATGATTAATTGCACATTAGAAAAACTGAAGTTGTTTTTACCAAAATGAGATGTAGAATAGAAAATTTTCACCCATACAAATTACAAATATATGATTATTATAGGAAATTTAATAATGAAGTTTTGCAAGAATTATAAAATAAAATTACTTTAAACTCTAAAAATATACACATGTCTGGGATCCACAAGATCTATTTGTACTGTTGACTTAGCCTAGTCATATGTATTTTCCAAGAGGTTCTGGGAGATTTTGAGTGTAAACATAATGAAGAAAAGAATAAGGGAGAGAGCTAGTCACTGGTCCTTTACATGACACATTACTGGGACTTTCACATACCAAAGGGAAACATTGATTTTGATCACTGAGCCTTTTTATTTGAAGGAGCTTCATTTTCCTGTTTGTAGCTGGTGCAGCAATCCTTCATACTTGTAGCATTGCTCTGCACTACTCTCTATTAACTCTACCATCAGTCAATGTGATGGCTGTAGGATTGCTACTACTGGCCATTTTGCCAATCCCTAATTTCCTTTGTGTCCTTTAGCATTCATCCAGTAGAAAGGTGAATTCTTTAATATCTTACCACAAATAAATATAACTCCAACTCAGTGAGTCTATACCAATGTCAGATCTGCAAAGAATTCTAATTTTTAAATTATGTATAATGAGTAAGTAAAATAATTCTTAAATGTTGCCTCACAATATTTTTAAAAGAAATAGATTCTTGAATACAAAATATAATTTAGCTGTATTACAAGCAATAAGATATGCTTTCAAATAGCCTAAGGGAAGAATAGATGAAATTGAGATGAATTTTTTTTAAAGATTTAGTTATTTATACATAAAGAGCTGGGGTACAGGCCAAAGTTGTGGGAGGTGAGAGGATTCACAGAGATAGAGTAGGGAGCAGAACAGATGGATCCATTGAAATACACTGCTGAGGGGAGCAGCGGTAGAGGCTGGAGAGGCCTGTTGTGCCATGTGGGTCCCCTCCCTGGCCTGAGATCTAACTTGTGCTGCTGTGGAGCAGATGCTTCACAGTGTGACGCTTAACCCACCACACCACCAGGGAGGTCCTAAGATGAGTTTTTAAAAGATTATGTGGTAGAGTTTATTCTATTGTTCTCTAATTTTACTTATTAAAATATGAAGAGTTTTATAGTTCATTAGTAATGATGAATTATCATTGATTGATCATTGAATCAATTGATGACCATTCAATGATCATCATTAATGATGACAAACATATATTTCTCTTAAAAATGTTACTTGTGTGAATAATATGAAAAATAGGGGTAGTGGAAGGCATAATATGTAATAACAATAAAATCAATTGAGTGTATTAGTGAGAGCTATGCTCTAATACCAAAAGTCAAAGGACTAAATTTAACAAAAGATGTGCAATACTCTATCATGAAAATGACAGCAAAATAAAAAGACCTAATGAAATAGAGACACCAAATATATGATTTAAAAAATTCTATTTTGTTAAGACAGAAATTTTCCCTCAAATGATACATACATTTAAAGCAATTCCAATAAAAAATTTATAAAAGTATAAGCTAAATATAATGTTGTATAGGAAAGCTATAGACCTGGATTAGCCAGAACAGATTTATAGACCTTGCTGTTCCATGTTAAAGACTTACAAAAAATGATAGCAATTGAGTCTGGTAGGTGCAGACAAATAGAGACCAATAGATCAGACTATAGACTCTAGATACAGACACATGAATATATTATTAATGGATAAGTTATGTAGGTGCTAAGTAAATTTATTGGGAAAAGAAAACTCAATTCATGTTGTGAATAATACTATCTGTATTTCAGAGTGGATGTGGATGTTATTATCTTCTGTTGCATGCCAAAATTTTCCAAAATTTAGCAATTTAAATATTTAAGCATGTTATTATTTCACACAACTGTTGATGGTTTTCCACCCAGGAGTGACTTAGCTGGATCCTTTGGCTCAGGCTCATCAATACATCAGTCACGTGGTCAGCTGGTGCAGTCATATCACACTTTACCAGGGATGGAGGACCCACTACCATTATAACTTACATGATTGTTGGCAGGCCCAGCCTCTCTGGCTGCTAACTGGAGGCTTTGCTTTTTTCCTTTTATACCTTTCCATTAGGATACACAGAACATTGACGTTTGCTTATTCCAGAGTAAATAAGTAAAATTTGGGGGGAACAAGAGAGAGGAAGGGAGAGAAGCAAAGATGGTCAGAGCCTTTATAATCTAATCATGTCAATTCCATATTATCACTTTGCATTTTGTTGGTCACATGAAATAAACCAAATTCAGTGTGGGATAGCACTGCACAAAGATGTTAAGTCCAGGCAGGTGGGTATTATTGGCAGTCATCTTGGAGGTTGGCAACCATCTGAAGATAAAGGAAATTTAATGCAAAAAGCACTCAGGACAGTTCCTGAGAAAGCATAATTACTGTACAAATTATATCTTTTGCTATTAGGACAACATCAATTCTTTTGATTTTTTGGTGACAATAACCACATATACAGTATATTCATTATTGTTCTTAATGATGAATTTGTAATTATGATTTTTCTATTAGTTTAGGGAAAATTAATAGTTGCATGTTATACTTTTAATGCAGAAATTATTCTAGGTTTACTATAAAGTTCTGAAAGTATGGACATTGAATGAATACAAGATGTGCTATTTCAGTGTCAATGTGAAGTCAGGAAAAACTCTCTTCATAATTATGGACTGACTGTATTACATTCTACATTGAACCTTTCTCCTTCTAGACCTTGGGAGATAATGCCATGGAGCAGTTTCTAGTTTCAGTCTCAGCAAGTAGTGCCGATGTGCCAGCTGCAAGCTGAGATAATGTTTCAATGCATAACAATTTGGATGCCAATGTTAGGGCTTTGCTTCCTCTGGGTCAGTTTGTCCTTCTGACTCTGAGCTGTTACTGGCTCAGTGCTGTGGTGGTGTGACGTCAAAGTAAATGGAAGTCATTGTGTACGATTCATGCTAAACATATTATCCTTGTGGAAAATGTTAGTTTTATTTCTGCTTAATATTTTATTTTTCAAAGTCAGAATCAGGACCTTTTGGAATGTTCATGGGTTGGATGATGAATTGAAGTATCTTTGAATGAAATAAATCTACTTAGAAAAATCAGAGCTAAATTGAAATTGACAACTGGTCCAAATTTGAGGAAAATGTGTTCCTCCGAGCTGTAGTTCTATAGGATCCTACTATCTGCAACATAATGCCATTGGCAATTGTAACTTCTTGACCATCTGCAATACATGTTTTTTGGTTCATAAGCTGAAGAGAAAGTCATAAACATCCAGGCAACTCTTGTGCATCCCTCACTTTGCTGGTGAGAAAATCTCACTTAAGAAAGACACTAGTATTTTACATCTTCTCTATCATATCTTTCCTACCCTGAAGTTCTTATATGGGCAAGGTGGATAAGCTGGTCTGGCTAGAATTTAACTTTGAATTTCACCTCGGCTCTCTCTTTCCCTCTCAGGTACCATCTACCTGGGAGTCTTTATTCTCTATCTCTTTTCTTTCCTAAATAAACTTTTCAAGACAAAAAAAAAAAAAAGAAAAGAAGAGTTTAACTTTGTATTATTGGAGAGTTTTCATTATTGCATTTATTTGGGTAAGCTACTTACAGAATGAGACTGTTTCAACAGTGAAGTAATTGAGGAAGTTTCGTTAAGAGTTAATAGCTATGTAGCCTGCTGAGATTTCAACATGACAGAGACAAAATGGTCTCATGGAGTGAGGGACAGTATTAATTAAACGTATGTAAATGTGTTTTATGTTTTATGATTGTTCCCTCTGTCTCCTACTCTCCAATGTTCTGGTAATATATACTGTTTTGTTTTTTGTTTTCTTTTTTTGCTATTTGCAGAAATGAATTAAGATTTCCCTGTTGTTATATTTTAATTATTATTCCCATCATGGCCATTTACTCATGCTTTTTTGTTCCACTATTTTTCAATAAAGTTTCTTTTAAAACATTTCTTTTTGATTACAGAAAAATGTATTATTTATTTAATGGAAGTTTGGAAATATAAAAACTTTATTAAAAGTATGTAAAACAAGCCACTTCTGTACTATCCAGAAAAGATCGCTACTATCATCCTGTTTTATCTTTCAGTAGATATATTTGTATAAAATAGATGAACTTTCTACACTCACTGTATTTTAAAATGATTTTGACCATCACTTGTGATCATTTTCCCTTCATCTGTTCTTTAGGTTCTATTGCATAATATATACATCTAAATTTATTTAATATTCTCATACTTTGGTGCCTCCTATTTGCTTCCAATTATAAAATATCACTGACAAGACAAAAAATAATTTTCTCTGGAGAAAATTTATTTTCATTTCTGCAGTAATTCTTTTCTAAAATTTTAAATATATATATTGCTTTCCTTTTTCTATTTGATGTTCATATGTTTTTGTTTTTTCCATTGTTCATCTCCTTATCCATATTCTCTTACTAAACATTGGTTTTCTGCCTTATTCATTCTTGAATTAGGAGAACTCTATGTGAAATGGGCGGAGCTGTGCTAGGTCCCCTAAACCATTTACTTAAAAGGAGAATTTATTAGAGGGGTTATTCAGAGCCAAACTGTGAGGCCTAGGCTTAGGAAACCAACATCAAGTTTCTTTGAGAGACTGGCCCCTGCCCTTGATGTTTTTGCTTTCAGTTATATAGGCATGTTACATGGACAGAAAGAGTACATATTTTGTTGTTGCTGTTGTTTATTTTAATGTTAGAGGAAAGGAGATATCTAGTTAATTTCTGACATATTCAGTTAACTAAGGAAGATTACTTTCTAACAGAATTAGTTTCTTGATAAAGGAGAAGCACTGTTCATAACTTCAAAGCTATCCCTTCATCTTTCAGAATTAATTTAGCCAGAGCCATGTGTGCTTGAGAAGATGAAAAGACCAAAGGTTATTGAATCTCTGATGCTAAAAGTACCCTTAGAGATATAAGAGAACAGTCAAGCTGTTACCCCATGCTTCTTCTAGAAATTCAGTAAACATGACAGGGGTTGACGTGGACTGTGGACTTTTCAAATAGTTCTTCTGCTTTTCATCAAAAGGTTCTTCACAGCAAGAAAAGCCTGTTGTCTTGGTTTAGCAGCCAACTGAGGCTGATTTGCCAAGATGGAGGTAGACATCTTCCAACAGAGCAAATGTAGATTTTTTTTTTATTTTCCACACCTAAAAGCAAATAGTTTAGTTTTGTTATTAATCTTTAGCATATGGGTTAAAGCTTTATAAGTAACTTGAACTTGCATCTTCTCAATGTACATATTTATGACCTCTTTATTACTCTACTATTAATAACAAAAACTCAATCAGTTCAAAACTCTAATCATCTATTCAAAATTAACAATGATAACCACAAATAATCATTTATTTATTTGATGACAATTGAATATATAGAGAAAATATTTCAAGAGAAGTTTCTTAAGCTTTTTTTCCTTCTTGTTAGTGCATATTACTTTCAAACATACTGTCTTTAAACTAAGTTACCTATTAATAAGCTAATAAAACACCTTAATTTTGATAAATGCCTCATAATATAAATATAATGATGCAATTATTTCCATTAACTGTATCATAATCTGACTTTGTTTCTCATTTCCACTTTTCCCAGATATAATTCTTTACTAATACATTGTGAGTTATACAGATGTCCTTCACAATCTTAATAACCATATCATTGTGAATTAAAATGCTTGTCAATCATTGATCTCAATTTCATATGTAATGTCTGAATTCAGTTCATGCAAATCAGATTGCAAATTGCTTCATGATAGGGAGATTTTGATCTCCTTCTCACACACAGATACTACAGATGGATCTTATAGCATGGTTCATAAATGAAAGTCAATATAAATTTATCATTTATATAATATATAAAATTATAGGTTTAATCTTTATAAGATTAATCTTGATAATCTCTAACATATTTTCTATTTTTAATAAACTATGAATTGACAGAATGTGGAAGAAAAATGAACCCATTGTATATTCATTGTCAGTTGATCAGATGAAACCAGTGCATTTGTGAGAATTCTAATATGTTAGGTCAATTGGAAGTAGGTTCTGCCCAGTCATTTTAAATAAAAATATTTTAATAAATATAATATACTTATATATATAAATAATATATTTAATATTTTAATAAAATATACTCTGTTAAATATTGAGTATTTAATAGGATTCAGAAAGTCATATAAAATGATATTTTGTAGATGGGAAAATGTATTAATCTTGGAAATATTTCAATAATGAAAGTAACAAATCTAATGTAACTAAAAATCTAATATTGAAGATTTCTCAAGAAAAGTTGTTGTTTTTCTGTGCAAAGACATATTTAGTAATATTGACATCATGTTCTAACTCATTGACTCTGTTGGAGGAAATAATTATTCCCCTGACCTCATCTTACAGATAAAAAAGGAAAATTGTTTCTACAAAGTAGAAAATGCTGGAAAATAATGATGACAATTTCCACCTATTACTCCACATTAAGAGAGATCTTATTTGAATAGTGATCTTGTTTTAAGATTGGACATTTCTTGCCATTTGCAGCAATATGGATGGAGCGTGAAGGAATTATAGTCAGTGAAATAAGTCAGAAGGAAAAAGAAAATACCAGGTAGTTTCACTTACAGGAGGAATATAGGAGATCAAGAAAAAAAATAATAATAACAATGAAATCACAATATAACAAAACAAAAATAAACACACAACTCTAAAATCAGAAATATTCTGCAGGGGAGAGGGAGGGATTGGGATCAAAACAGGAATGGGAAGAGCACAAGGGACTAAAGCGATAGTGCACTGATGAATTGATGGTGGAAATTTTATGGACACGACACCTGAGAAAAGAAAGCAAACATTGTAATAAAAAATTTTTTTTAAAAATTAGATATTTCTAAAAAAATCCTTGCAACTTTTATCTATAGGACATCCCTATTTACACACACACACACACCCACACACACTGCTCAGCTGTATGAAAAATGACTCTGGACAAGCTCTTTCTGCCAAGTAAGGTCATGATGTTAAGTTTTAATTTGAAACGATCAATATTAACAAGCCCGTTTTGATTGGAAATAAAGCTTCTGTCATTATCAGCTCTCTGTATTTTTTTCTCTGGTCATCTGATCTCCTAGTTCCATATTTCAGATGGTTCCAAATTGTTTAATTATCATTGTCTACAAAAAATGTATATGATTGTTGTATATCTTATTTGTGATACCATGAAATTTCATAGGTATTTGAATTTAGGTGCTGAATTTCACCCACTCAGCAAATTTTTAAATTTCTAAATTTTAGGAAAATGTGTCTTGTTTAGGGAATAATTCAAGAAACTTAATTAAGTAATGTCATTATTCTCAGTTTTGCCATGGTTCTTCTTTGTGTAGCTGATGTTTGAGTAGTTTAACCTTATTTGCTTCTTCATAGCAAATAGATCACACCTCAGGGTTTTTGTATGGTTTTTCTACCATATACTCAGTTCTTGCAATATGTTTTTTTCATTGTTTAACATCTTTGTCAATAGGTTTTTGACACCTATCTTAAGAATTTTATATTTCTGGTGTCTTAACTTCTACCTATTTGTTTGTACTATTATAATATTGGTATAATGTGCATATGTGCATGGCAAACATGTCAATACTGATATTGAGCATCATAGTACAGGTTAGTGAATTGGAAGCATTATTTTCTGGGGTGTCTGAATTCCTGGATTTTGACTCATAGATAAAATAGTGACAGTGAATTTTTTAGGTTTCTAAACCCCCAAACTTAGTTTCTTTACTGATAGCTTGCCTTCAGTTTAACCAGTTAAGTAGTAAGAGTGTTATAAAACTCTGCTTGGGGATTCTGTTTCTAAGGCCTCACAAAGCTAAAACTCTTTGCGCAGATCATGGAGGTTTAAGCAGGAGAGAAAACCAGGAAGTCTGTGTGCATAAAGAACACTGAGAAGTTTCATGGAGATCTAGTGATGGACTGTAATCTCTCTGTTTATTCCTCTCCCCCATAATTTTCCTTTAAATAAAAACCCACATGAATATGCTGTATGGGGTTTGGTGAATGTTTTCAAATATCTAAATGTGGGTAATCTTTGCAATATGTGCAATATTTTGGGAGATTGAATGAAAGACCATTCAGGATACTATTTTTTTTTTAGGGAAAAGAACTGAAGGCTTAAACCTGATTAATGGTAGATTCTTTCTTAAGTCATTTAGCAGATGTACACCATAAAACTACAGGAAGCTGTATATCAGATATGTGAAAAGTTTTAGTTGACAGAAAAATACATATACTATTATTGGATGTTTACTTGTCTGTTTAACTCCATATGTGCCGGGATTACAAATGTTTGGAACCTGCATGTATCTTTTGATTATCTATCTTACTATGTGATGTTATAAGGCAAGTAATTATTTGTTTTTTTTTATTTAAGTATATTTGACATCACAGCAAGTAATTATGAATGGACTAAGAATGAACATTTCGTAATAAGAAGACCTTAAATGCCAGTTGGAAGTTTGACTTATGTGTGAGGATTAATTTCAATAGGTTTTGAATTAACCTTATCTCTCCCACTAAAATAGAAATACACAGGTGTGTCATTGCCCTCTGGTTGAGGTATAAAACATATTGATTAATAGTGTTGCATTGTGGCCGTGGGTTTGAGAAGATTTGTGGGGGTTTGTACTACCTTGTCAGCCTAGTCTATTGATTATCAAATCATCTAGCTTGATGATTTGAACTTGGATTCAGTGAGAATCTTGGAGTGTGTTTCTGTGTATTTTTATTACTTGGTAGGAGGAATATGCCTCTAGGATAGGTACTTGCTGAGTAAAGAGCAAGCTTTCTGGTCAGGAGCCTTTTTTTCATATCTTCTCTTAATTGTTTAAAGAGTGTTCTATTTTGCAATTATTTTCTATCTATATGAAGACATACCTGATACCTATTATAGATACTACTTTCATTATACTAAATTCTTACCCACTTGGAAACCCTTATGCTGGATTTTCTTGTGGATCCAACTAATCTTGAAGTTTCAACATTTGCTAGATGAATTTTATTAGAGTTCATTCTCTAGAGAACAAAATCAAATGTCTCACAAGACTGTCCATTGATTGGATGAAGAAGATGGGGTGTATATACACAATGGAATACTACTTAGCTATTAAAAATATTATTATTTTTGCCACAACTTTGATGGGAGTGAAGGGGATTATGCTAAGGGAAGTTAAGTCCAACAGAGAGAGACAAATATTGAATGATTACAGTCGTGTGGAATATATAGAAACAAAGCAAACAGATAAAATAAAATAAATTAAACCTTTGGATTCTAACAGAAAAACTGAATTTATAAGAGGACAGGCAGTGTCAAAACTGGGAGGAGTCCAAATGGACTGTACTGGGATATTATTAGTACTTTGCTGGTTGGAGTCATATGGAAATATACCTTTACAGAAATGTAACTCTTTACACCAAAACATAAAAATTTTTATAAAATAATGTTATCTCAACTTAAAAAATATATGCGTTTTTCTTCCAAGCCCACTAGTGTGCAACCCCTAACTTCTTAATGGTAGCTAGAATTAATTGACTTTGCTATATACTGCGATATCTGTGTTAACTCCAGAAACCAGGAACTATACATTTTTGATTGAAGAACGATGTTAAATTGGAATTTTGAATCACATAACCTTAGGTGGACTTAAATGAAGTGGTAAAATGAGGGATGAAGTGATTTGCGAATAGTAAAGGTATTACAAATAGGTAAATGATATAGCAAGCTATGGGTGGTTCTGTTCATGTTTTGTGGGTATGTTATATTGATTGACTGGGAATTAACATATGATTACCTCAGATCTACATTAGGTGACAGTTTTAATTTGTTCATGATATCCAGAGGCATAAGCAAAAAATGACCATTAACTTTTCAAAATAAGCTAGATTGCACTTTGTTTGTATGACCACACTGGTTTTGTCTGCTCAGGGAATTTTCCAGGCTGATCTCCTTCTATATTGATTGAGGCAGTTGTATTGATGATTCCTAATGTAATTGTAATAGTCTATGAATTAATTCAGGATATGTTTTTAAAGTTAGCATCAATGTTTGTGCCTTTGCATTGTTACCACAAGGAGATAAAAGGGAATTTTTACAAAAGTTTATCAGAAAGTTCTAATGTTTTTGGTATATTAATGAATTCAATATGGATAGCATTTAGTACTATTAAATTGTCCAAATGTGCTAACCTTAACTTTATTATAATATCTGATTTATATTTAAGTACTTTGTACACATGATCACTTCAGGTGATGGGATATTAAAATTGTTTTTATATCCATTATATGATTAAATTTAAATTGATAGCAATGGCTATATGAGAATAAAAGTACCTAAAAATGGGCCTCCATGGTGGTACAATGGGCTAAGCAGCGCACTATGAAGCAAACTGTAGCCACTACAGCATGAGTTCGATACCTGCCGCTGGCCAGGGAGAGGACCCACATGCCACAGTGGACCTCTCCTGCCTGCTGCTCCCCTCAGCAGAGTATTTCACTCGGTCTGCTTTTTCTGTTCCCTGCTCTGTCTCTGGTAGATCCTCTCACCTCCCTGGACTCTGGCCTGTACCCCAGTCCTTGTATGCAAAAATAAATATATCTTAAAAATAAATAAATAAAAGGATCTAAAAATAATTTTGGAACAAATTAATGTAAATTTATTCAGAATGAAGGAGAGAGGTATAAATTATTATAAACTTTATTAAATAAAGTAACAGGACAAGTTCAGTATTAAGCAATTAAAATTGCATAAAATTCAACAATAGTTTTCTTTGAAATAAGTTTCTATTTACTAGTTGAAATTTTTAGTAGTTTGATAAGATTAAGGCAGTCAATCACTTTCTTTTAAAAGTTGCATAATTTAAAATATATTTTATTTGATTGACCAAATCAAGAGATTCATATCAAGTGTAACTGATTCATGGAATGAAGACTACAAAATGTTTTAATTTTTATTTCACATGATTCTTTTTTTTTTTAAAGATTTATTTATTTATGCATACAAGAGCTGGGGTACAGGCCAGAGTCCAGGGAGGTGAGAGGATTCACCAGAGACAGAGTGGGGAGCAGAATAGGCAGACTGACTGAAACACACAGCTGCGGGCAGCAGCGGGAGAGGCAGGAGAGGTCTGCTATGCCATGTAGGTCCCCTCCCTGGCCAGCGGCAGGGTTCGAACTCTTGCTGCAGTGGCTGCGGTCTGCTTCATAGTGTATTGCTTAACCCACTGCGCCACCAGGGAGGGCCCTATTTTATGTAATTCTTAAGAACGAAATTATCTTTTTGAAATTTCCATATTTTCCTATATACCCAAGCTTTTCCAGTTTCTAAAACCTTACAAAAACAAGCTTTTGAAGGGCAAATTATCTTTAAAGCTTTGTTAACTTTTCTTAAAGCTTACTTAAAAGTATATAGAGATAAATTATGCTTTCATCATTGAAATTTCAAATCATTTCATAACCAAAGTGCATGAAGTGCTTTTTATTATTTGAAGTAGCATTGCTCTATAATCTATAGGCTTCAGGTGTATAAATTTATATATCGACATCTGTACATACACCAGAAAATTAATTTCCCTTTATCATCTTACAAGTGATCACTTGATCAATTAAGTCACTTCTCCCATTTTGAGAACCACTATTTTCTTATGAAATACATTCTAAAGAAGCAGAAGAAGAATAAGTGGACAGATAGAAAATAAGTGAATATAAAGAAAACTAAGATTATGAGAGTAAAACTTTGAAGTTAGATATGCCAATACTGGAAATTCCATTTTAATGTAGTAAGATCCTGTTATAATTGAAAGCTGTTGGGGTACAAGGGGTAATGCCCCCACCACTGTGGTGTCTTCTTAGGCTGGTTAAACAAAGAAATTAACATCAGACAGATTAGTAAGAGAAAAAGACCAAATTTAACTACATACAAATGGAGAATTTACATGGTATAAATTCTGAAGTAAATGTGACAGAACCAGGGTTTATATCCTGAGCCTATGAGATGGGATATGGACTTAGGACGATAAAAAGAAAGAAGGGATTCTCACATGACAAGGAAGAGATGACTTTATATGACAAAACCTTGCCTTTATTTGTTTTCTCTGCCTTAAGAAAGCTTTCTCCAGAGACCTCCAGCACCTTCCATTGACTGTTGAACTTGTGACCAGGTCACAGGTGACATGTAGGAATAACTTGCTATAGACATCTTGGAAAAGGGCTATTGGAACATTCTGAGAAAGTCAACACTACAATGACAAATTTATTTCTTCTAAAAATTCAAACCCAAATTAGTGTGAATTGTATATTGCACAATACCACCAAGAATCTTTTAAAAGAGAAGACTTTTTTTTTTTTTTTTTACTTTTTGGGTCACAAACTGACCCGTAGATTAGATTTCTATCTGATTCTTCTAGAGTGGTCCAGGTTAACTCCTTTCTGATAATACGTCCAAACTAAAGGACATCTAATAACTCTTCAAAGACAAACAGAATCTTGAATGGCAAAATATTCGTTCCTCTTTTTCCTTAGCTACTCTGATAAATTGTTTGGATGAGGAATATCTGTGTTTACTTTTCCCCCTTTTCTACCCTACCCTCCCTCATCCTCTTTTTCTTTTTCTTCCACATCTTTTTCTTTCTACTTCTTAATGTTATTAGATATAACTTATAACCATTATTCAAAATTATATTTATTGGGTTTTGCTATATTAACTCTGTGCCAACCAATAAATTCATATTGATTCACAAACTAAAGAACTTGTCATTACCTTACTTAACCTGTTCATAAATTCTGAGTATAGCAAACCATCATTAAAAAATCAATGTCAATGATTTGATCATTAATTGTTGAGATAGTCTTGAGGTTTATATGTAAATACAGACACTAAGCATTCATCACTATATGACCAGGCCATCATAGACTTTAGTACATATTCTCTAGGCTCTGTAGTGCCCTGATGTAATTTCTCCTGCAGAACCTTCTTTAAAGTTCTTTATAACACTATGACATATAGATAAACCAAATGGTTTATCCATGGTGTGAGATGAGAGGTTGTGAATGAGAGGGAATTCAGGCCTCCCTGGTGGCACAGTGGGTTAAGCAATGCACTGTGAAGCAAATGAAGCAAACCGAAGCCACTGCAGCAAGAGTTCGATCCCTGCCACTGGCTAGGGAGGGAACCCATATGGCATAGCTTACCTTTCCTGCCTCACCCACTGCTGCCCTCAGCAGTGTGTTTCAGTCAGTCTGCCTGTTCTGCTTCCCAGTCTGTCTCTGGTGAGTCCTCTCACCACCCTGGACTCTGGCTTGTACCCCAGCTTTTGTAGGTATAAATAAATCTTTAAAAAAAAAAAAAAAGGAAGAGAGGGAACTCAAAAATATTATTGATTGACTTTAAATTGTTTGGCACACTACAGTTTATAAGTGTAAATTAATGTAAATACATTTAATCTTAAATCATTTTTGGAAAATTTTGTTCCTGAATTACAAATAATGTAACACAGAACTCTCATGTTTTAATTTAAATTATATACCAATAATAGGAAATTACATGTACAAAAATGGTGAAAGACCAAATCAGAATATCTAATAAAATAACACAAATTATAACTTTTACTTTTCTCCTTTCAATGCTACTTTATTTGGTCATAGAAATTTGTGATAGGAAATTCAATTCCCATCTAATAATATAATAATAATATAGTTCGTTTTATTTATATTAAATTGAAATATACTAAATACAAACTTATACTAAGTTATAAAAACAGATTTCACTTTGGAAACAATGAATTTAGGCAATTAAAGCAAACCTCTATATATGTTCTTGTTTAGCTACTTCATTTTAATATATGAAAGATTCTTTATAATTTAAAGTTTCAGTATCATTTATAGCAGTGGTCTGAGCATTTACTAAAATCAGGACTATACTAAATGAGTGGTTATGAGTAAAATTACTTTTCTGTAAAATAACCATATACATTACAATAAAGACAACCTTAAAAATTTGCAATTTATAAAATTTCATATTTTGTATGATGAACTATATTCATCATCTATATTAATATTAATATGAGAGACAGTTACTGCCAATAAACCATCATACTCAGAATATCCTTATCTGGTTTTGAAAAAGACTATAATTGAATTGCCTCTTGAAATACAATTGTTATAACAGACATTTTTCTATATGCATAAGAAACTGACTCATAGTCAAATCATTTGTACTTAGCCACATTTTCGTGAGTAGCTTGCAGCTGACTATGGATTTCATATGCAATCAGTAAGGACACATTTTCAAAACCCTCAAGAAGAAATAATCATGATACATCACATTTTAATTGTGGTATATCAAAATCCATATTTAAAAGAACATTAAGCTTTCATCATGTTTCATTTAAGGAAAAAATGAGGCTTTCATCGTGTATGGGAGTAAAAATAATTTTCTCTCTAACCTCAAGGTTCTTGATTGGTACTGCTGTAAGAAAATACAGATTAACAGGAAAAAACAAGCGTGATAGAATGTATAATCTTTGTATACATGGGAGAGACCCAGGAAAGCAGAGTAACACTAAAAGGGCCCAAGTCATTCCTTAAACACCATCTTCATCTAAAGACAGATGATTCTGGGGAAAGGGAAGATCAGTTATGAGGGGTTACCAGAAAGGCACAGTAAACAAGGGCTTGAATGCTATACAGATGTCAACCATTGCCTTCTTCATTTGAGTTTCCTCACTTGGTCCTTCCTTTATTCCTTGTATAATTGGGAGACATCCTTATAAATGGAGATTTCCTTTATACAAATAAATATCTCATACAGAGGATAACTTTGACTATATTTCCAGATCTTTTCCAAAGTTTACCATTTCTTAAATATATCCAGTTTAAAATAATCTTCATGCCAAAGAGTTTTATTTTGGGATGGTATATTTTGCTCCTCTACATTCACATAAATATTACATGTTGTACTTGCAACATGTCTAATATTAGGGAACAGAGGAAATTCCTCCATCTCTTTGGGTTTTTCTCAGAACTGGATGAATAAATTAATATTAGACATATTATTAGGAGAACAAAACCAAGTGTAATTCCATATGTATATGGAATATATATGACTGAGTTTAAAGTAAATCAGACAGTTTTCATATAATAAAACCTTGCCTCTAGATGTTTGCTCTGCCTTGAGTTAGATTTCACTGATAGGTTATTTCTGGAGATGGACTTAAATCTGAACAATCTTTATTCTTTAAGGTTAATAAAAGAGTTTGTCACAGGTTCCCATAGGGGCCTTAGCTAACTTTGGTTCCACATGCCATGGTGACATGTATTCGACGACTCCTACTCTGGATGCCTTGGAAAAAGCCTGTCTGAACATCAGTATACTTATTGCTAAACCTTTATGTGAGGAAACTCAAGGATATCTGTGCATATTTGTGGTTTGGGAGGGTGGATATGATGGCATTTCTGGGAATGCAGTAGGAACTTTCAGAGGCTAAAGGGAGTCATGAGAATACTCTAACTATTGACCCAATTCCCTGGAGGAAATCCATGTAAAGCTCCATTTGGCCTTGGATGTGTATGGATGTAGGTAGTGACTACACAGAAGAATCTGAGTTCACATAATGATAAATGGCCTCATATGGGTTACCAATGTTCTGTAAAACATCTGACTGCATCTCTTTTCTATTTATCAATGGTGAGGTGGGAAGGAACACAGAATTTCTAGGATTATCTGTGATCTAAAGCAGGCTGGAATTGGAGTAAAGAGCCAAAGTTCAGGGCAGTTTAACTACAGTTGAGTGAGTCATTTACAATGCATCTCAACAGATAACTAGCCAGGAACTTATGGGGAATTCCATTCTGCCACAGTGACCTTTTGGAACTCAATGGGCAATATGAATGTTTGAACTAGGATACCCTTTCAACAGAAGCAGGAGAAGGGGAAAGAAAATGAATAATCATTAAACCACAAGAAACTATTCTAAAATATTTTATGCTTCTAAAATATATTCAATGGTAATAGTGTGTGACTTAAAGTGTTATTCCTTTTAATTTGTTTTTTTCCTAGTAATTCATTGTTATAAAGCAGACAGTCTTTCAAATTACCCTAGTCCTCAGACCCAGAAATCTGTTAAAGATTCTGTAGAGTATCCTTTATGTTCTATTGCCTTTCTGGTGCTATACAGTTTCATTTGTTTTTTTATGAAAATTATACACATTATGTTACTATTATGTTTCCTTATTTTATTATGCTTTATAAATCTATTGTTATATTTCCTCTATCTTAATAACTTCTACAGTAATAAAGAGCTGCAGATAATACACATTTAATATATTTAATATTTGAAGGTAAAAAATGTTTTTAGTTTTAGGTGTTTTTAATGGAGAAATAATTTTTTTAAGGATCATAAGTGGACATTCATAATTTAACAACATGGAAAATACTAAACATTTGATAATCCCACTCATAATGATTTAATGGGATTCATTCATTGTTTAAATGGGAAATGAATGTATGCAATGTTTATTAAGATAACTAAAACAATTTCATGACAATCACAAGTCATGTTATTCATACTAAGTGCATATTAAAAGGGAAAATGACATTTCGTGTAGAGAATTATAACCATAATGATATTGATCCTAGTGATTATTCCTAGTCCAATCATCTGGGTTTCTTCATTTTAATACCATTTCTCCAGTGAAAAATTTGCTTGTTTCACACAGTGCATGCACAATATTTTATGAAGCAAAATTCTTATTTATAATAAAATAAATACATAGGTAGAATACCATGTGGAAAAATATCATTTCTAGTAGGTTGCTTTGGGAAGAAATAATGGTCTGTCTGCAGAATCTGATAAATACTAATATTTTTCTCTTTTCAGAAAAATCGAAGTATTTCAGTAATATAGACCAGCATACTCACTTCTCTTCATTTTAGCAACAATAATATGTAAAGTAAAATCCACCACTGAAGAAGTATAAGTCAACACAGCAACTCCTTGAAACCCACAAAAAGTCATAATAATTAAATATACATCTTTAGGGACAGAGTGTGTTTAAATACAAACATCATCTTGTAGCTATTCTTTATGCTTTCCTTTGCATCATATTGAGTTTTATTTTATGCCAATATAGATTTATGTGCATATTTAACACATAAATATGGTTAACTTACATTGTTATTTTTTAGGGAAATGAGTTTTCTGAACATAAAGCAAGGGATAAAAATATTTTTTAAAAACAGTCATTCTTAGTAATAATTGTCAGAAGTATAATTAAAAAGAAAACACCTATTCTTTCATTTTTTCCTGAAAAAGAGCTAATTGGTAACATTGATTTTTTTTTTTGGACACAGTTATAACTCAGGGTCCTTTTAGTATATATTTGGTTACCTGGCATTTCTCATTAAAGCAACTTTTGTTTTCCTGATTTCAAGCATCTGCAGCCATCATCTCAGTGGTTTCTCAGAGTAGAGACATCTCAAATAAGTATTAGGATTTTTCTTACAGTCCATGGTGTCTATAAGAATTATATTTAATTTTATTTTGTTAACCAATCCACATGAAACTGGATTTTTTTTCAGTATCAAATTAGAATGCACATCACATCTTGGTAGGAAAGAAACATAATTCTAGATTGTCAATTAGACATGTTATAATTACAATTTATCAATTAACTACTCAAACATAATTGAGTATTATGTCTTACTCAAAATTCTACCATATTAATTTTCCTTTAAATAATCAAGGCCGAACAATACCATGTAGTTAATAAAAACAATGAAATAATTTATTGAAATAAATGCCTCTTTAAAATGCCTTCTGTATGTATTTCATGTGTTAGGCATGTGAATTCTTAGAAAATAGAACCTGAAACTCTCAAATTAGTTAAAATTTTTATTTTTTTTAAAGATTCATTATTTATTATGCATACAAGAACTGGAGTACAGGCCAGAGGCGCAGGAGGTGAGAGGATTCACCAGAGACAGAGCAGGGAGCAGAACAGGCAGACTGACTGAAACACACTGCTGAGGGGAGCAGCGAGAGAGGCAGGACCCATGTGGGTCCTCTCCCTGGCTGGCAGCAGGGGTCGAACTCACGCTGCAGTGGCTGCTGTTTGCTCCATAGTGCGTTGCTTAACCCACTGTGCCACCAGGGGAATCCCAAATCTATTCCCTGTATCAATCAGTTTGGTTTTTTCAGATTCCACATAATTGTTATCCCATGGTATTTGACTTCTCTCTCTCTCAGTGGTGAAAAATGGAAGCTTTTCCTGGAATATCAGATATAAGAGAAGGATGACCCCTTTCACTACTGCTAGTCAAAATAGTATTGGATGCCCTAACTAGAGAATTGGGCAAGAGGAAGATATAAAAGGAATCCAAATTAGGAAAGGAAGAATTAAAATGATATTTATTTGCAGATGTCATGATAATGAGATAAGTTCTAAAATGTAAAATTATTTTCACACCCTAAGAATACAAAAGAAAAAAAAATTAAAATCTGTTCCTGAGACTTATTTTCATAGACCCAGCAGAGTAGAGGCTTCTCAACAACCTGGAGTTGAGCTCCAGGCTGAGAACTGACAATGCAAAGGAAGATGGTGCATAAACAATTTCAAAGCTCCAGCTATCTGAAGAAATATTTATTTTTATTTATTTATCTATTTATTTATTTATTTCATGTTTGAAATTCCTTACGACTATTCCGTGAACTTCAGTCAGTATACACTGCCTTGTTTCTAAACTGTTATACAGACAATAAAATTTTTTTTGTTTTTTTATTTATAATTTTTTTAAATTTACATATGTTTGACATCAATTGTAATCCCCATGTATTCCCCATCACCGTAACACCAGTGCACCATCACCTCAGACAATAAAATTTAACTGCTTTATTATCAGCCGTTTGGTCCCCCAAACCTAAATAGCTCTCAGACCCTTCTTAATCAAAGAGAGAGTATCTGGGACAGGGGTCTGGCTATCCCTTCAGATTACTAGTTGGGATAAAACCTTTGTTTTTCTGATTCCAGTTCATGATTCCGATGTTTGACTTGAGAGAGGCAGATAACCAAACATGAATTAGGTGTCAATATTATACATAAAAACCCTAAAGACGCCACTAAAAATCTACTAGAAACAATAAATCAGTATAGTCATGTGACCCGTTAGAAAATCAATGCATTAAAAACTGGTTGTTTTCCTATAGGCATGTAATGAATTAGAAGGGAAAGAAATTAAGAAAACAATTCCTTTTACAATTGTATCAAAAAATATGAAATACCTATGAACAAAGTTAACTATGGTGGTAAAAGAACTGAGACACAAAATCTATAAGACATTGTTAAAAGAAATAGAAGAAGACACAAAGGAAATGGAAGGATATTCCCTGCTAATGAAATGATTTTCTGTAAAATTAAAGGATACAGGTAATAAAGAAGTAAGGTGTATATGGTAATAACATTACAGATAGTTGTTATAATGACTTCAAATGCATAGTGAAAAAATATCTTGAAAATAAGATAAAAGCAAACAAAATTATAAGAAAGGGATTACTAATTATCTTTTACTATCTGAACCAATTTTATATTGTCCTGTGTGAATAACTGAGTAGTAATACAATCTCTGACCTCTTTCCACTTCTTAAAATTCACCTATTTAGTGACAGTGAAGCAGAAATTCTAATTAAACATATCAAAAGGCAATTTGGGATGATGAATTTTGTTTATAGAAAAACTGGTGAAGTTGCACGGGGCAGAAAATGAATCATTGTTCAGTAAAAAACAAAAAAAAAGTCAATAGGACAGCTTTCTCTGTCAATAATATGTAGGACAACTTTCAATAATTAAAGTTTCTTCCTCCATTTCATCACATTTTACATTTCTGCCATTTGTTTAGACACAGTGTTAATTTCTAATCAGTTCATGCACAGCATTTTTCATATGTAGATTTTCCTGAGCCCTAACATGCCTCTAACAAATAGTTAAATGGATCACTAATAGTGTTCAAGGCTTCAGGAGAAGGTCTCACAAGAAAATATAATGACTTGTCATAGTCATAATTGCTCATAGTCAAATATCCCCACCCCCCAACATCACCCCTTTCAAGCTTACAGTAGGATCGCACTCCTGTATTTTATGCTTGGAAACAGCTTGGTGTGTACATCAGCATTAACTGATGAAGCCAGAGGTGGTATTTATTTACAAGAGTACAGAATCTTAAAATCTTCATCTTTCTTCTAACTCAGAATTCAACATCATGAGCAAAGGCCATGAGCACTCCATCATTCCATGTCCCGAGTGATTGCAATAAACAAAGTTCCATGATAGACACAGAACATAAACAAGAAGTAAATCTCTGTTGTTTTGAGCCTCTTGAGAACTGGGGCTTGTTTGCTACTGCAGTAATCCTCAATTCAAGCCCACATAATCCATGATTTTCTCACTGGGTTTCTATCCTGAAGTGCATGGTACTTTGTTTTGCAGACAAACAGTGGCATATTGTATTGATGGAGAGGTATTTTATGCCAAGGTCTCCAAATTCAGGCAAATTTACTGTCTAAAAACCACCTATATATCTTTATCACCCTACTTCAACTACTTGTTTCCTTGCATCAAAAATAGTTCTATTTTTAACTAAAAGGCTTCATGCAGGCTTGCTTTACATGTGGTCTGTCATGAACAGAACCACAATTAGTGAGTTTGCTTATAAAATACAGATTCTTTTGAACTTCACATTGGGATTATTGAATCTGAATCACAGGAGATTTGAGATTTCAGAAAATTCGAATTTTTAACAAGTTTTCCAGCTGTCTTTACTATGTATGCAAAATATTTGTATGTATTGATATTTGAGAGTCACAGTATTACAGAGTGATTTTATCCAAAAAATGATCACATTTACTTAGAGCACTAAAGTATCAATTTGTGAAATGTCTACTATAAGAATTCTGTTAATCAATAAAATTATAAAAATGGTTCAGTAAACACTATTTTAGATGCCAAATGGGTTATTAACTTTTCCACATCCTGAAAACTTAAAACCATGTTTTTTTGTGTGTTTAACTTTTACTTACAAATTATTGAACTGTGTATAAAATTCTCTATGTAGAAAATTCAAGGGCCTCCCCGGTGGCGCAGTGGGTTAAGCAACACACTATGAAGCAAACCTCAGCCACTGCAGCACGAGTTCGATCCCTGCTGCCAGCCAGGGAGGGGA
>JAGFMF010011702.1:6320766-6331580 GCA_019455555.1 Galemys pyrenaicus | reverse complement strand
CGCTCTCTGTGGTGAATCCTCTCACCCCCCACACCTCTGGCCTGTACCCCAGTGCTTGTGTGCATAAATAAATAAATCTTTAAAAAAAAAAAAAGAAAATTCAAAATGGTAAATGTAAAATTTACATAAAACTGCAATCAGTTTTATTGTAGAGCAGCAGATTCACAAACTATTATTTTGGGATTGACTTTCATGTTCATTTACCTATTTCTCTTTTGATCAAGTATTAGCTCCATATTCACTTACATATCATTATAAATGAATTTATTACTACACTGACCTGAATAAAATTCCAGTAAAACAAGAGGTGTGTTTCTGTGAAAAATACTTTCAAGAGAGAAGTACATGTGTATATTTAAAGTGATTATTATACCTCACATTAGTGAGCAAGTTAAAAATTTTAAGATTTATTTCAAAATGTAAACAATTAGGCTTTATATCTGCAAAAAAATGTCGTATTTGTAATGTTCACTTTCATTGTAGAGACATTGCTAAACTTTTAAACAAGATATATCAATAAAAATAATAAATGTCCTGTTATTAAAAATATTTTAAATCACAATATGAATATGACCAGCAATACTTAAATTACATTTATTTTAAAACAAATAAATGTAGGTATATAATACCAGGTCTGATTCTCTAATACGGTCTTCTATATAGTAGAATCTCATTCTATATTGATTTTCACCCAGTGGTTACAATGGTGCTTCTGATTTTCAGCACCTACCTTATGTGTGTGTGGTCACACTCAGGTAAGTTTTAGACCTAGCAATGCAGCAGTCATCCCTCTAACCTCAGTAACTTATCTATTTATGTTTCCTTTATTTATTCAGTGAGCATTTAATGGTATTCAACTCAGTGACTGACACTGTTCTAGGAGTGTACAAGCCCTTACATGTTAGTATATCCATAGAAAAAATGAACAAATGAAAAACTAGATGAGATAATTCCATATTGTGATAACTACTATTATAACAGTTACCTGTGGTTTTTTTTTTTTTTTTAAAGACTCAGTATTGGGTTCCCGAAGATATGGTTTAATGCAGAGCTACATCAGATCAGATTTATTTTTCAATACAAATTTGATTTTTCAAGTCAAATACTTGACTTAAAAATCTGAATATTGGAAAGGGAGCAAGAAAGCTAAGAATAGCAGAGTTGAGCATTCAAGGATAGAAAACAGAAAGGCCAAAGCAGGAATGAACATTATAGATATGATATTTAAAACAAATTACTTTGAGGCTGGTTCCTGAGAAAACTGTTAGACCTATGTAAGTTTTGTACTACAGTCAGGGTACTTCCTGCTTGATTGAGCATTATCACTCCCTGAAATTATAATGAGCTTGTTGGAACAATGATGAAAAAGTAATTGTTAGGCTGGTTGCCTATTGATATCTTTCTTTGCAGTAGACTTTCACTCACATGAATGCACATCATCTCTACTTACATTTTCCTAGTTGCCATTATCTCCATCGTCCAGATGAAAACAGGCCGAACACTGAGGTGACTACTTACAAAGGTTGAGAAGAATATCAAAGAGATTTCTTGGTAGACTACATGTGGTACCCTCTGTGAGAAGCAGTGTCTCTCTGAGACATGGAATAAAGCAGGTTAGTCAAATTATGGATGGTCACAAAAATATAAAATTCACCAGAGAATGGTGCCACTTATTTATATTTTCTTTGTTTGCCCACATGAGAAATTGGAGGAACTATAATTACCCTTTTTCTGCCTGTCTTATTGCCCATGGTCATGTAACTGATTTTAGGCTTCTGCCAAAACAAGGTTAGAAATATGAAGTGCATTCCTAATTATTACATGGAAAATTTAAAACTTCATAGAGTCTACATTAAAAGGTTAGATTGGGAAAGAGACTTGAGTTATTTGCATAGTGAAACATTAAGGATTTATTTTTAGATTCAAATAGATTATGCTATCTCTGACCTCAATTAACACGACTAATCAAAAGTGCTCTGCATTCTTTGTACATATGACATTTTACTGACCATCTTAGACTATGGCCAGTGGATATCGGTTAATGCCACTCATGTCCCTCTGGCCTTCAATGGATCTTTAACTTTGTGTTACTGCATGGTCAGTCCATGAATTGGAATTATACCACTAAAAACAAATAAATCTGCAGTTGCAATGTAATTAGAGTGACCAGACCATTAACACCCCTGTGAGCTGTTTCTTAAATTAAATGATAACAAAATGCTTCATACAAGCTACTATTAAGGAGATTGATTTATTTATATTTCCATGTGAAAACTTTTTTAAAGTACTCTTTTTTTAGCTTAGAAAGCATGATCTATTTCCATAAAATATAATAATGCCTTTTCTGGACCTATGCTACAGGTTTAATATAAATAATGCAAGGAATGCAATGTAGAGATCAAGAAGTGATAAATAAACACAAAATGATGTTCTATGTGTACATAGACTTGGGTTCTGCCATTAATGCTCCAGTGTCTCAAATATAATATTGTGTGCTTACTAGGTAAAGAGGTGACTGGTTTATAAACTAAAAATCAATATATTCACTGGAGATGAAGAGTATAATTTTGGGCATTTGTCTTTTCTATTTAGAACTGGTTTTTATTTTTTTGGTTTTTTTCTGTATCATGTAATCAGATAGTTCCAAGTTTTATTGAGAAACTAGTAATAATGAACAGTTTTAAAACTTATTTCATCAGAATGTGACAGCATTCAGGGAATTATTCATTTTCTTCAATAACATCCATCTTTGTATTAATAAGGGCATGTATTAATCACTGTCCATTGTCTTTATGCTATCCTGGACCAAATTTGAAAAGAAATATGACAAATATGCAAAAACAATGTGAAATTACATCTTCTATCACAGGCAGTTCTCTTTAATATAATGAAATTACATATTTAATATATGGAGAGTCATTATATAATTTTATATGTATTTCCTATTAGTATTTAATATTGTTATCAAGTATTAAACTGCATGAATCACTTAAATTCTGAACACTTATAGTGCATCATTATAACTAAATGTGTTAATACTAATAATCCTATATATTGAAAATGTATACATATTCATAATATATGCCCCTGAATATAATTCTTTTATTTTAATTGTATTTTGGGAGTAACTTTGATTTATAGCTCTGTATATTATTTAGGGGTACATATTCACACTTCAGATATATGTTACCTACCACTTAAACACCATAAACCTCCACCATAGTTCATTGGGCTCCCTCATATAGTTGTTCTTTATGCCCCATCTCCTCTCCTGTCAGCCTCAGTTCTGCAGTCACATTTCAGCAATTTGTTCTGGATTAGTTTGGTCCATTTCTTTGTTTTCCTTTATTATATTCCATATTGAGTGAAATCATACAAGTATGTATTTCTCCTTCTAACTTATTTTGCTTAATATAACCCCTTCAGTTCTGCCCATGTTGTTGCAAATGACACATTTTTATCTATTTTTTTAAAGCTAAGTAGTATTCATGGTACATATAGATACCACATTTTTTCAATGTACTTATTTGTCCTTGGGTACTTATGTTCTTTCCATAACAGCTATTGAAAACAGTGCTATCAGGAACATAGTTGCAAATGTAAACCTCTGCATTAGTGTTTTGGCATTTCCAGCTAGATACCTGAGAGTGGAATTGCTGGATCATATGGTTTATCTATTTTTCAATATTTTGAGAAGACTTTATATTGTTTCCATAGGTCTTAGGCCAATCTACATTCCCACCAATAGTGTTCAAAGGTTCCTTTTTTTCCACACTCTTGCCAACACCTGTTCTTTCAGATATATGCCTTTCTCATAGTTATGAGGTGAGATCTAAATGTAATTTTGACTTATATTTCCCTAAATATAAGTGATGATGAACATTTTGGCAATCTATGTTTTTTTAGAGATGTATATAATTAGTTCATCTGTCCATTTTTGTTGGGTTACTTTATTTTATTTTCTTTTTGTTCTGTTGTTTGAGTTCTTTGTGTATTTTAGATACTAACTCTTATTTCATGTATGATACATAAGTATTTTCTCCCATTCAGTAGGGTATTTTTTTAAGTGTTTTTATTTATTTATATTTTCTCTATTTGTTTGTTTGTTTATTATGTTTGTTTTCTTTTCTCAGGCATAGTCCCCATAGAATTTCCCCCACCATATCTCTGGCCTGTACCCTAGTTCTTGTATACATAAATAAATAAATATTTAAAAAAAGAGAAAAAAAAGAAATTCCTCCACCAGTTCACCAGTGCACCATCATCATAGTCCCTTGTGCTTTTCCCACCCTTTTTATGATCTTTCCCTCCTGTCCCCTGCGGAATGTTTCTCTGATTTATAGTTGTCTATTTTTGTTTTGTTTTGTTGTTGTTGTTGTTTTTCCTTGATCTTCTATATTCCTCCTATAAATGAGTATCTTTCTCTATTAATTAGAATCTCTTTCACTGGGAAGAAAATTTGTTGCTTGATGTAGTTCCATTGTTTATTTTTGCTTCTGTTTCTCTTATTGTTGGTATTGAGTACCTAAAGACACCCCTAAAAGTAATGTTGTGAAGTGTCTTGCCTGTGTTCATTTCTATGTATTTTATGGTTCATGTCTTACGTAAATGTCTTTAATTATTTTTAGTTAGCATGATTTGAGAGGGAGGTCTGGTTTTATTCTTTTGCTTGAGACTTTCTAGTTTCCCCCAACACCATTAGTTGTTCTCCATTCTAATACTCTGGTTCCTATGTCATAAATTAACCATCATTAAAGTATAACTTTATTTCTGGTGTCTCTATTCTACTTGTCTGTAAGTTTCTTTTTATTATGATAGCATACTGTTTTGATTATGATAGCCTTGTAGTATAGTTGAAAGTCTGGACGTGTGATACAGATACACTTTTAAAATCAGAATTGTTTTGGCTATTGCAGGTTTTCTGTGTTCCCATATACATTTCATTAAAGTTTTCTCAATTTGTTTGAAGAATACCATTGAAATGTTGATTGCATCAAATCTATACATTGTTTAAGTAAAGTGGTTATTTTAACAGTGCTAATTCCTCCTAGTCATGAACAAGGAATAACTTTCCATTTCTTTATGTCTTCTGTTTATTTTAATAAATATTGTCTTAAAGGTTTCAATGCACAAGTATTTCACCTTTTTTTCCCTAATGACAGAATTAATGGAGAAACATAGAGAATATCAATACCATAACTTAAAAAAAAAAGTTTCTTTAATGTATTTTTGATGATTACATATGCAATCACCTGAGTAACATATATAATTATGAATTCAAGGGCCGAATACATAATATATATATTATCTTCAAATACATTTAGAATATTTATATCTACTGTTTAGAAGTCAGCAAGATGAATCAAATTAAAAATGTTTAATATATTTTCTGGCAAACAGCAGTAAAATGAAGCATTAAGCACAGTTTATTTTTGATATAAAATGAAAGTATATATATCTATCTTCTGTTAAAGAGAAAATTAGAAATAATAAATGTAAAATTGAATTGCAATGCATTAAGTAACAAAAAATTGTCATTATCAGTGAACAGTATATTCTTAAATTCAAGGCACTTCAGGAGGACTGAAAGATCATGACAATTCCATTAGCCATAGAACTTCATCATTAGAAAAATCAATAAATTAGGTCCTCCCGTATGGCTTGGGGGTTGAGCACCGCATTGTGGGGCCTCATCAGCTACTTCCCTCAGCAGTATATTTCAGTCCATCTGCCTGTTATGCTTCCCACTCTGTCTCTGGTAACTCCTTTCACCTCCCACGCCCGTGGCCTTTACTACTCCCTTATATCAAATTTCCCTATGAAATTGTTTTGCATTTGGATATAGGCTATCTGAATCTGTGTCCCTGTGCTAAATTTAATTGAAATGTAATCTTAGTTAACCCATGAAATATGCTTTATTTACTTGAGTCTGCCTTGTTATAAAGAGTATTTTAAGTGTCAATGAAAAATATATAAAATTGCCGCAGTCCAGCTCCGGCTGACCAGGTCCCCCAAAGGATAGAACAGAAGTCAGTGAATGAGGGGGGTTCAGGAGATACAAAACTCAATTTGGGGTATGGTATTCATCCTACAAAAGTCTCAGCAGGTCTTTATTTATACATTAGGAGAAAGGGCTGGGATTACATCAACATGTGCATTTGTTACAAGGCAGGGAGAAGGGCATCCCAAAACCCCCAAACCTGCCTTCTCTGAATGGGTTTTGCCATCTGCTGCATTAAGATAAACATATATGGCCTTTAATGGAAAGGAACTTTAATACAATTAGGGTACAGTACAGAAAGGACAAAGAATATAGTTACTAAGTTAAGCATCCACAGTTACCCATTTCCTTGAGGGTAAAAGTCCAGCCAAATAGGATTGGCCCAAAATTCTGCCACAAGTCTAAAGGACTTTTTAGTAGAGACCCACATAAAAGGGTCAGAAAGAGTTAGACAAATCTGGGAGGAAAAGAGCAAAATCAAAATCAAGATGAAAACTGTCATTGTTGGGCCTCCCTGGTGGCGCAGTAGGTTAAGCAACGCACTGTGAAGCAAACCGCAGCCACTGCAGCATGAGTTTGAACCCTGCTGCCGTCCAGGGAGGGGACCCACATGGCGTGGCAGACCTTGCCTGCTGCTGCTCTCAGCAGTGTTTCTGTCAGTCTGCCTGTTCTGCTCCCTACTCTGTCTGGTGAATCCTCTCACCTCCCTGGACTCTGGCCTGTACCCCAGCTCTTGTATGCATAAATAAATAAATCTTTTAAAAAAAAAACCTGTCATTGTTAACCTTCCCATTGCCTGTCCAAGACCAAAGAGCAAGAGCAGTTTTTTCACATGTCCCTCTACTCCATGTGTCTCCTCCAAGCCTCCTTTCTGCTCTCCTGCTTCCTTCTTCCTCCCTTCCTTCTATCCTCCTATTCCCTTTCTGCAGAATCTTCTTATCCCTGCTCAGCTCCACCCACTTAGGGCAGAACCAGGATTCTGGAACTTCCCCCTTTCCTGGGTACCACCCTGTTACACCTTGATCAGGAAGTTAACAATGACTATATTTTTTTTCTTTCAAGAACAGCTTGGGGTCTTGTGACCTTCAGCCAGGATAGATGACATAGGCAATTACAAAATCAAGGCAAGATTTCCATTTGTGTTAGACTTATTATGACTAACTAATTTATATTAAGGCAGGTATACTAGTTTTATGCAATCACAACTAATTTTTCTATTTTCACTCTTAGTATAAGATTATTAAAGATCAAACTGGTGTCAACATTCTAAGGAACTGCAGGCCTGCAGGAAGATGAAGGTATCTATACCCTTGCATTTGACTTTCAATAGGAATCATTGGTTTCATTGTCTTTAGATTTGATCGATAATGTATGTTGCTAAGGAATCTTTTGTATTGGATTAAATTTAATTAACACAAAAGCAAAAAGGGGAAGGGAGGAGGGTTGATATAACTATTATCACCTGAGAAAGGCAGACTCTTTTTTAACAAAGGTAAAGCAGAAATGCAAAGCCTTTCACAATGGCCTGAGTCAAGAAGGTCAGGCTTAGGTTCCTGAGGCTAGCAGCCCATAGTAAAATGTTTGAGTCTAAAAATTTTCCTAATATCTAATTCTGGAATTTGTAGAATAACCACATTCCAATTGTATCTATTTTCACCTGGTTTTACAGTATTAATTTTCTAGAATTTGTATTATAATATTAGACAATTAGTAGTACATTATCAATATGCATAGCAACCAATTACTTTGTTTAATTAAACAGCCAATTATACAACCACCCCCATGGATGATATTCCAGCAAGCACATTTTTAGTAACTTACAAAACTTTAATTATAAAATTAGCCAAAACAAAAGGAGTCCAATGTGGGCCAGCTATGGAGCCTCTGATTTTTCAGGAAAGTTCCCCTATGACCGGCTTTTGCCACATGGCATAGGTAGGTGACCCCCATCATAAAATAAAAGTAAGCTAAGCAACAGATCTATCTTTAAAATGATTGTATCACTTCTCTTGCAAAATAACCAAATCTATAAAATATTGATTATGTCACAACATATTTTATTGAGATATGACATGGATTGAATGGAAAATGAAAATATTAAAAATCTTTACAGTGATGCTCAGAAAAAGTTAGCTGTCATATTTGTAAAGTTGTAAGAGGAAGGAAAGCAAATCTTTTTGTTACAGGGTAGGGAGAGGAGTATTTTAGGAGAGGAGTATTTTAGAATTTTTAAGCTTGCCTTTTTTGAATAGGTTTTGCTATTTGTTGTATTAAGATAATATATAAGGTTTTTAATAGAAAGGAATTTTAATATAATTAGGGTATAATATAGAAAAGATAAAGAATATAGTGATTAAGTTAAGTATTTAAAGTTATTTATTTTTTGAGGGTAAAAGTTTAGTTAAATAGGATTGGCTTAAAGTAAGGCTTAAACGTTTGTTATATGTTTAAAGGATATTTTAGTAGTGATTTATAGAAAAGGGTTAGAAAGATTCAGACAAATTCGGGAGGAAAAGAATAAAATTAAAATTAAGATGAAAACTGCTATTGTTAACCTCCCCACGGGTCTCTCACCCACATTTGTTTTAATTAGTCCAAGACCAAAAAGCAAGCACAGCTTTTTTATATGTGTTTCTGCTTTACATGCCTTTTCTAGGTTTCCTTGCTGCTCCCCATCTTGCTTCCTTCCTTCCTTCTCTCCTCTTTGCAGAATTTTTTCTTTTTTCTCAGCTCCACCAACTTAGGGAGGAACCAGGATTTTGGAACTTCCCCTTTTCTTGGGACGACCTTGTTACATTTTCAATGAATAAATGACTCCTTTTCATTTATTAACAATCACCATTAGCCACTCATCCAAATAAAAGTTGTAACAAAAGAAATGTAGAGTAAATGAGATCAAGGGAAATTTAACACCCCCAAAATAATTTAATCAATAGTAAGGGGATGTGAACAGTTATATCACTGAATATTTTTGTGGTTCTGTCTTAGTTCATTTGGATTGATATAACAAAATATTATAGGCCAGGTGTCTTGTAAACAGCAGAAATGTTTTGCTCATGGTTCTGGAAGCTGGAAGTCCAAAATCAGGGTGTCAGGGTGGTCAGGTGAGGATCCTTTCCTGGGTACAGACTTTTTTTTTGTTCACATGGTAGAAGGGTATAGGAAATGATGTAGGATTGCCTCTATAAGAACACTAATCCCATTCTAAAGTTTCTAGCCTCAAGACCCTATCGCTTCCCAATGTTCCACCCAACACTCTCATCTTTGCGAGTTAGAATCTCAATATATGAATTTGGGGGAAGATAAAAAATTCAGACCATAACTACTGCTATCAAATTTAAAAGCTGGTGAGTATGATTTCTAATTTTTCTTCCAATATTCAGGATACATACACATAATTTTTCTTCCTTTTTTCCAGGAAGATATGAAAGGAAATGTTAGATTAAAAACATATAATGATTCTTAAGATTAAACATAAAAGAGGTAAGGTATTGAATTATTTCACTGATATCAAGATTTTTTTTAAAATTTCTACTATATTTGTGTATTTTTTATTTATGCTATATGCTATTTTATTTATACTATATTTTATTCATACTATATTTTTGTAAATAAGTAAGCAATTGAAATGAAATAAAGGGTAATTTTGTTTGTAATTTACTATTGATAGTTCAATAAAAATGAAATGTATTCTTTATCATATGAAAGTCACAGATGACATTAATAATGCAAATAAGCTTTTATACACTATTAAGTCTCACCTGGTATCTCATCTTTACTTCCTCTACCTGTTGACATCTTCATTGAGACATGACCATAAACAACTTTATACTATCATCTTGAAAACTCATGTGTCAGAAAAGAAAGGGTCTCTTATTACTAGCATAACTATGAAAAAATGTGTATCCTAACAATTTATTTGAACAAAGACCTTTTTGACCATGCCTTTTACCAGGAGAGAGGAAATGTTGGATGTTTTGGGAGTTGTTAAGCCAATTTCTCCTATTATATGCTTATGGTGGTTGAATTAAATGCATTCAGGAAACAGGAAGGTAAATGAATGGCATGTCCACATACATTATTATTTAAAATGGGTCATTCTGAGGATTAAAGTGTTGGTAGTCAAGAATGAAATGTTATGACAAGTATAAAAAAGGTAATACTATATACTATATATAGTTCATACACCATATATAGTATATATATATATACTATATATGTAATATATATACACACACATATACTAGGTTAGTGGTGAAATGTTGTCATCTTTTGTATGACTGAAAGAAGTTGACAATTATTGTGGAGAACTAGAAAAAACAGTATTCTATATATATTTTGATTTTAATCATAATGTGCACATAAACTTAATTCACAAAAATTTGTTTTAATGATTATGGTCTAAAAAACAGGATGTTGGTATGTCTGTCATGAAGCAATTTGTCTCCCTTAGGCAAGCAGTGCCAAATGTTTATGCTCAAATATATGACACTAGTATGTGTGTGCATGGACCAGGGCATGGAGTATGTGAAGTAGTGCTGATTAAAAAATTGTAGACCCAAGTTCCTGATCTTGTTCTATGATTTCATCCATTTTTTATGGTATCATACTGTAACAGGGTGGTCCCAGGAAAAGGGGAAGTTCCAAAATCCTGGTTCTGCCCTAAGTGGGTGGAGCAGAGGAGGAAAAAAAAAGATTTCTGCAGAGAAGAGAGGAGGAGAAGAAGGGAAGATGGAGAACAGCAAGGAGACCTGGATGGGGCACGTGGAGCAGAGGGACATGTGAAGAAACTGTGCTTGCTTTTTGGTCTTGG
>JAGFMF010011702.1:6295221-6313393 GCA_019455555.1 Galemys pyrenaicus | reverse complement strand
CCCCTCCCTGGCCAGCAGCAGGGATCGAACTCGTGCTGCAGTGGCTGCGTTTTGCTTCATAGTGTGTTGCTTAACCCACTGCGCCACCAGGGAGGCCCTCTTCCAGTTCTTCTATTCTGTTTTTCTGGTAATTTTTGAACTCCTCCACTTCTCTCTGGTTTGCTTCATTTGTCTTTCCCTTTCTTCCATTTCTTTTATTTTCTTTTGTTGGGACTCCATCTCATTCCTCATTTCCTTGATTGTGATCTTATCCCTTTCTGCGTGGTCCCTTAACTCTTTGATTGTTCTCATCATGGCCTTTAGAATTTCTTTGTCTGATAGATGTGTATATTCCTCTGTGTCTATAATATCAGGTTCTGGATGTTGACTTTCTGTGGTGTACTGTTTTTAGGTGAACCTGCTTGATCATTGGTATTTTTCTTTCTTCCCATTGTTAACCTTCAGGTTAGTGTCTGTTGTGTCCTGGTTCTGCTGGTGCTGGTGGGCATAATTTCTGATTTCTTTTCCTGGGGTTTTAGGTATTTCTGCCTGATAACTGTTCCTCTGCAGCTGGGTACAGGTTCCAGTAGTATTCTGTTTAGACAGATGTTGAAAGAATAAGAACAGGGAAGAAGAAAGAAAAGAAAAGAAAAGTAAACAAACAAACAAATCCAAAACAGAGCCAGCAACAAGAACAGAAAACCTGAACCAATGAACAAGCATAGAGGGAACAAAGCAGAAACTAAACAGGAAGAAAAAGAAAAGGGAAAGAGAAAAAATGAAGAAGAAACAGAGAGACAAATAGGAATAAAGCAAGAACAACAGAAAAGACAATCAGACCAAGAAAAAGGAAAAAAAAAAAGGCTAGGGCAAGATTCAAGGGAGACAAAGGAGGAGAGAGGAAAAGAAAAAAACACCAAAAGCTAAAAGCAACTGGAACAAAACAATCTAAAACCAAAACCGAACAGAACAATCAAAAACTAACACACAACCACAACTACAGCAAAAACAACAACAAAAAACCCACCCCACTAGGGTGGGGGGGTACAGGGGTGTAGTGGTACTGATTGACTCGCAGCAGCAGGGCCCATGTGGTAAATGGGTGGGTGATGAGTTTCCTGAGAACTCCTGTCACCTGAGGTCTAGAGTTCCCACCTGGCCCCCTATGTAGGGACTAGTTCTGTATGGCTCCCCTTAATATCAGTCTCTGCATAGGGGGAAGAAGTAGCCACATAGCAGCTGGCACACCAGCTGTATCTGTCCTAAACTCTGTATGCCCGTCTGACCTCCTCCGGATGTCCCTGGATTCTGGATCTAGATGTTGGAGAGGATTTTCTGCATATGGAGTGAGGCTTTTTTTTCTGACTGACTTTTAAAGCTCAGATCTCAGCCTGCAAGAGTTGCTCTGTGACCCGCGGTTCCCCCAGCTCAAAGAAATCCCAATATGGTGCTCCGGACACAGTAAGATCCCCACTGGGGCTGTACTGGCTTTCCAGTCCAACTTTGCTCTGTCCCTCTGTGTCCACCCCAGGCGGCAGCTCCTGGCCGTGGCGTTTTCTGACTAACTTTTACAGTTCAAGTCTCAGCCTGTGTGAGCTGCTATGCATCCAGCAGCCCCGCTGCCACTCTCTGCTCTCTCGGAGCGCTGGGGATTGCCCCGTCCTTACTTCAGAGTTCATTTAGAGATTCCTACCGCTTTCCGTCGGGCTGATGTTTCCTGTATGTAAGCTGATAGTCCGTTTTCTGGCTTTTTTTTTTTTTCCTTTTTTGGTATTCACTGTTATGTTTATCTGGACACGATGAGCCCAGCGTCTTCACTCTGCCACCATCTTTCTTCCCGCAATAATCTTTCATTTCTAATATTAGTTAATTTACAATCTTTCTTTCATCTTGGTTACCCTAGCTAGGGACTTACTATATCAATTTTTTCAAAGAACCAGCTTTTAGTTCATTTATTTTCTCAATATTTCATTATGTTCTCATTCTTGATTTCATTGTTTTGCACTCTTAGCCTTACTTAAATTCCTGCCTGTTACTTCCCACATCTTTGTCATTTGGGTTGTGATGTGTTGTTCTGTCACTTCAAATTGTGTTTCCCTTTGAGTATATGTTGTCGTTTTTTTTTTCCTGGGTAGCAT
This sequence comes from Galemys pyrenaicus, assembly GCA_019455555.1. Taxonomy (NCBI): domain Eukaryota; kingdom Metazoa; phylum Chordata; class Mammalia; order Eulipotyphla; family Talpidae; genus Galemys; species Galemys pyrenaicus. Next base: position 6,311,276 of record JAGFMF010011702.1, on the reverse strand, counting down.
ACATAATGTATCAGATAAAAGGAACTGATATAAATAGGCTTTAGAATGCAGTAGTTTGGGAAAGAGAAGTGTTTTTATGGCAGTTATAGTGCCAGCAAGGAGCACAGAGCAAATTCTTGATGATTCTGGGCAGATAGAGTAAAGGAAGAGTCTTGGAGCCCTCAGTGGCTTTTATGCTTTTATTATTAGAGGCGACATCAGAGGCGACCAGGTACATGGTAGGTAGGGGTGCTAGGGGGGGGCCAGGAAGCTGTCAGGCCTCCTAGACCCTGGCACATTTCAGTTACTGGGTGTTCTAGCCTCTCATGTCTGCCACTATTGCTGCTTCTTTTCTGCCATTTCTCTCCCCTGTTCTTCTGCTCTGTTCTCCTTTTGTTCTGCTGGCGTCCTCATGACATACTATCTTGTCTAAGCCCAGGTGCACCAACCTAGGCATGTGTGCAGCACCACAGGCATCTATCATTATACTGTTATAGGGCAGGGAGATTTATAGGGAACTCTAGAACTCCCAAACCTGCCCTTTTTAAATGGGTTTTGCTATGCTACGTTAAGACAAACATATAAGGCTTTTAATGGAAAGGAACGTTAATACAATTAGGGTACAGTACAGAAAGGACACAGAATATAGTTACTAATTATCCAAAGTTACTCATCTCCTTGAGGGTAAAAGTTCAGCCAAATAGGGTTGGCCCAAAAGCCTGCTACAAGTTGAAAGGACCTTTCAGTAGAGACCCATAGAAAAGGGTCAGAAAGAGTTAGATAAATCCAGGAGGAAAAGAGCAAAATCAAAATTAAGATGAAAGCTGCTGTTGTTAACCTCCCCACGGGTCTCTCACTGTAGTGCCAGCAAGGGTCACAGAGCAAGTTCTGGATGGTTCTAGCAGACAGGGTAAAGGAAAGGCGTCCTGGAGCCCTCTGTGGGTTTTATGCTTTTATTTACAGAGATGACACCATTCTCTCAGAGGCAACCAGGTACACAGCAGGAAGGGGTGTGGGGGGGAGGGGGGTTGGGGAGTTTTCTAGGAGACTGGCAGGCCTCCCAGCCCCCAGCACATCTTTCATCTTTCACTCTCAGCTGGTTTGCAGTTTCTGCTGTTCTCCCATTCTGCTAGTGTCCCATTCCACTGCTGCTGCTGCTCTTCCTTACTGCTGCTCTTGCTGCTGACGTCTTCATGACGCTGCCTTTATATGCCTGTGTCCAAACCCAGGTGTGCCCACTTGCGCATGCCCACCAAGGCGTGCAGTGCATGCAGCACTGCAGGTGTCCATCATTATACCAATGGCCGGAGAGCAGAAAAGCCTGATACTTTTCTCAGACCCTACAGTCACCCACATCTGTTCCAACCAGTCCAAGACCAAAAAACAAGCACAGTTTATTTACATGTTTTTCTGCTCCACGTGTCTCCTCCAGGTCTCCTTGCTGCTCTCCATCCTGCTTCTTTCTTCCTCCCTTCCTTCTGTGCTCCTGTCTCCTCTTTCCAGCATCTTCTTATCCCTGCTTAGCTCCACCCTACTTAGGGCGGAACTGGGATCCTGGAACTTCCCCTTTTTCTAGGGACCACCCTGTTGCAATACCAGTGGCGGGAGGGCGGAAAAGCCTGATAAATTTTCTCTGGTCCAATAGCGGTCCAATTAGATCTCATTTTCTTGGCAAGTCTATGCCTCTGAGCTGTGAGCTTCACAATTGTTTCTAGTTTTATTCTTCCTCCTTAGGTGGGACAGAATGTCTTAAATGACTAGAATTGAGTATTTCCCTTTTTTCACTCAGAGACTAAAGTGGAGTGCAGTGGGCTGTTTTCTTTCCCCCAATCAGGTAAGTTCTAATAATAGCCCAGCAGGTTAACTAGTTTCTCCTGAGGGCAGTCTTGTTAAGAGGGAGCCTCTGGCGTGTTTCAAAATGGTTCCTTTCCCCTCGCTCTGCCAGAGACACAAAGGGACTTTTCTCTGATATTTACTTTGTGACCCTTGTCAGGCTTCTTGAGATGTCTCACAGAATTGCGGCATCTACCCTGTGGTTGTGTCTCCCTGGATTTTTTAACCGAGTTGGTTACATTGAGCCTCCAGCAGTTTATTGCAGTTCAGATTTTCCTACTCTGCTACTGATTCTCCTTGCAGTTTTCACTTGGATTCTCTGCTCTGGTAAGCTGTGAGAAATTGTACTGACTTAATCCCTTTGTCCAATCTTGGGAGCAGCAATTTTCCAGGTTTTTAATTTTCTTAGATCCCTTAGTGTGGTCACCTTTTTACTGTTTAGGATGCAATGGCCATTTCTAAGCTCTTTACATGCAGAGCTGGAACTGGAATATCCCTGTCATCTTTTAATGTTTGTTTTCTAAAAATTTCCTTAGCTTTACCTTCTCTTCCACTACTTTTTTATCTAAAACGAAGCTAGCTTAATATATTAGAGTTCTAACTCAATGTATATTTTTAGTTTCTAAATTTTATTTTTCAAATATGCTTATTCAAATTTTCATTTGAAATTTGCCCATTATCGTCATTTTGTTGTTTTCATTTCTTTAAATATGTGATAGAGAATTAGTTAATCATATCCATCTTATAGTCTCCATAAAATTGCCCTGTTTTTCTGATATTCTTGTGCTTTTAAGCTTCTTATTCTTATCTGTTGATTTTAATGGTGAATTGTTACTCATAAGCTCTGTCTTTTGAGAGAGTCTGAGTTCCTCAATTCAGGATGCACCCATAAGGATTCTGTTCAGATTTGCATGAACTTATTTCCCTCAGGAATATTTCCTGGCCCATAAGTCTTATGGTCTGTGACCATAAGTCTGTGACCACTTTTATGCACATCTTTGACTTTGGAAACCCCATGGGATAACAGATATTATGACTTCAGGCCAACTGAAGAAGTGCTTTCACTTCTGACCTCAGGTATATGTGGCAAACCACCCCCGTCTCTTTTCCAACCAGGGGATATTTGTTTCTATGTGTGCTGACATTCCTCCTTTGCATGGGAACCTCAGTTCCAGCAATTATCATAAATGAAACCAAGAGTATTCTGAGCCTGTATAAAATGATAAATGAAAACCCATGGTCTACTAATAGGGCATATCTGAGTTTCATTTACTGTGTTCACAGTTCTGTTTCCAGAATGTCGGTATGCCACTTTATTTTTTGTGAGTGTGGTTTGACCCATACTTTCTCTTTTGGAAGATTAATACTTATCCTTTTAGTTTATTTGACAGATGTGGAGCTATTCAGATGGCTATCCAAGAAAAAAATTACAGATGTACTAAAAGGGAAACATAATTTGACACATTAAAAACATAAATGACATAGATGTGGGAATTATCAGACCAGGAATTTAAATAAGATTAAGAGTTGAAAAAAATGAAATCATATTGTAACAGGGTCATCTCCAGGAAAGGGGGAAGTTCCAGAATCCCAGTTCCACCCTAAGTGGCTGGAGCTGAGCAGGGATAAAAAGATGTTGGAGAGAGGAAAGAAGACAGAGGAAGGGAGGAAGAAGGAAGCAGGAGAGCAGAAAGGAGACATGGAGGAGGCATGTGGAGCAGAGGGATGTGTGAAAAATTGCACTTGCTTTTTGGTCTCGCACTGGTCGAAAAAATGTAGGTGAGAGACCCATGGGGAGGTTAACAATGCCAACTTTCATCTTTATTTTATTTTATTTTTAAAAGATTTATTTATTTATGCATACAAAGCACTGGGGTATAGGCCAGAGGTGTGGGGTGGGGGGGGTGAGAGGATTCACCACAGAGAGCGGGGAGCAGAACAGGCAGATCAATGGAAGTACACTGCTGAGTGGAGCAGCGGGCATAGCAGGAGAGGTCTGCTATACCATGTGGGTCCCCCGCCTGGCGGGCAGCAGGGATCGAACTCGTGCTGCAGTGGCTGTGGTTTTGCTTCATAGTGTGTTGCTTAACCCACTGCGCCACCAGGGAGGCCCCTCATCTTTATTTTAATTTTGCTCTTTTCCTCCTGGATTTATCTGACTTTCTGACCCTTTTCTATGGATCTCTACTAAAATGTCCTTTAGACTTATGGCAGGCTTTTGGGTCTTACTTTGGGCCAATCCTATTTGGCTGAACTTTTACCTTCAAGGAGATGGGTAACTTTGGATACTTAGTAACTATATTCTTTGTCCTTTTTTGTGTTGTTCCCCAATTGTATTAAAGTTCCTTTCCATTAAAGGTCTTATATGTTTGTCTTAATGTGGAGGATGGCAGAACCCATTTAAAAAAGAAGCAGGTTTGGAGGTTCTGGGGTGCCCCTTTTCCTGCCCTGTAACTATATTAGAGCCTCAACAGATGGATTTTCATGTGATTTAGTCCATCTAATTTTTTATATTAAAAGAAAACATAAAGCAGAGTACACATTAATAACCACTATGTCACTTAAGTTTCTAGTCATATCGATGAATGTTAGATATAAAAAAGGAATCATTTTATGTATAATGATACATACAAATTTCTCTGATTCTTGTTAAAATTCTTTTTTCATCCTATTTCCATCAATAGTTGAATCTCTTCCTTTCATTGTGGGATGCAAAGTAACATTTTCCTCTTACCTCTTAAGTATAGCGAAGACACTGATTTGTACTTGACTACTGTTGACTGATGCTTTCCTAAATTCCAAATAGTGATGTGTACATAATTGGAACTACTGAAATACCTATTTACCCAAATTGTGTGATGATATTTTTTCTTTTTTATTATTTTATTACTTTAATTTTTAATTAAGTTAGTTTTCTTTATTTTTAATTAAGGAAATTTTGGGATATATCCCTCAGGTATTGTAGTGCATCCTTGGCTAATTCAAAGCACTGACAAAAGTAAGTAAATTTTAGATTGGTAATTTAGAGAGCACAATAACATTATGTTAGTCCCACTTGGATGGCTCTGTGAGTAAACTGATGCTTTTAGGAGAGTTACTTGATGTCCTGCTAGTTTCAATATCTTCCTTTCAGGAACCTACACTTTCTCTCCCTTTCTTTGAAGATAACAAGTAGGAATAGTTTGCTTATATTTAGTGATATTTACTCATATTTAATGATTTGTATGTTCTATATGTGATCTTCACTTGGCATCCTAGACTACATCTCTGTCCCTTTCATAACTATTTCTTCTTATATTTAAGAATTTCTAGGATGAAAACAAGTGTTATTTTGTAGAGATTATTGTATTGATTTTATGAAAAATTTCTTCAAGCAAATACATCACAACATTAGATTTACAAAATGCCCTTAGGCATTATGGTACAACAAAGCACATTAATTAGTGACATCTCCAATTAACTGATGAGACTAATAGAAGAAATTAAATACCCGACAGGTTTTGCTTGGTATATTTCAATGAGGAGACATTCAAAGAGATGTGTGGAGATTAAATTTGATTGTCAGCAGATGTTAATTACTACAAATGTATTCATCCATAGTATGCCTAGTCACTTTCATTCAGAAATACATGATACATATGTGATATACACATTTATATTTATATACACATTATATGCACATGCATGTATCCACAGTTATAGACACATTACTTAGTGTTTCTGCAGCAGTTTTCAAATGATGAAGTTTTTATGTTTTTCTAGAAAAAATAAAAGAAGGGAAAATTCTTTGTAAGAGAATTTATATCTCTAGACATGGACACTTCCGTTGCTAGTTTGTGTCTCTTATTATTCCTAATGGTTTATATTTTATGTTCCACTGGGCAGACTCTGATCATGTAGTAATCTTTTTGTCAGCCTTGAAAAATTCTAGTCTTCCCAGGAACACTGTTGGAAAGAATATTTTTGTATTAGTGGTTTTATTCATATTTTTTTCTTCAGCTGGTCTTAAAATCTGTCAACATCTTAAGTTTATACATGTTCCCATTTTATTCATTCAATATTGATATAACATGCACGCACACACACAGACACACACATATTTCATCCTCATTCTAATTGCAGTATCTACCACAGATCCTCAGCTCACTTTTGTAACCCTTGGCAAGTTGCTCAAGTTTGTCTCAGTATCTACATTAATAACATGGTAGGAGAATCTATTAAAAAGGATTATGCTGAGGGCAATTTTAGAGCAGATAGTAGTATCTGGTACATATTTTCATCAATAACTCCTAATTATTACTACTTAATACTTGTTACAAAAGCTAATATCAAGTACTCATAAATTATTGTTAAGTTTAAAATCTCCCTAATAATCTCACATTATAGTCTATTTATATTATCACTATGAAAAACATACATATGCCCTGGACATTTTTATCTTCAAAATAAATCTAACCTACTCTAATCCTTGAAAAGACTACTATAAGATTTCGCCAAGTGTTTTTACTGATAAACTATTACCTACATTACTGCTGTAACTTTTCTAATACACCAAACTATTCATATTATCATTCTTTAAAGCTTCAACAGACTTTTTAAACAATAAACTTCAATATTCTGATTAAGGCACACAGAGTGTTTGGTTGTCTTTGTGTTGAGGAAATTATTAAAAAAAAATCCCCTGCCACCCTAGAAATCTCCTCCACAAATATAAAAGGAAATGAAAATAGTTTGTGATAAGTGTTAAACCAAACTGTAACATACATCATTGCAATGTACATCATCCACTAAAGGGATTGCAAAACAGAAATCTCGAACTTTTAAATAGTTAGGCACATGAAATCCATTATGTGCAGATTAGGTGTTTAACTCAAATGAAAAATAATATTGTATACTAAGACAAATAAGAAGTTATAACTTAAAGTCTAATATCTAAGTTAAACTCTCATAGAAAAAGTGAGACAGGACAGTTCTAATTGTTACCATTTCACAATAGGAAGCTCTAAGATCCTTAAGAATAATTCTTGGGATGCAAACTAACTAGAGTATTAGTTTTAAAAGACTGTTATACATTTCAAAGAGACAAAGGGTTTACAATTATAAGTTTAAACTACAAGAGATGCTCTAAGAGAAGGGTGAGGAAAAAGTTATTTTTTACCTTTGACAACAGAGAAAATTGAAAAAAAAAATAAGATTTGTTACTCCCCTTATTTTCTCAGTTTTAAAAATTAGCTTAATATTCCAGCTATCCCTACCTTTCTGAAACATATTATGAATATACAAATGCACATCATACCTTAATATTTCCATGCCTTCACTAATATTATTACTTCATCCTGAGATGTCTTTCTTTGTCTTTATGGAAAATAGGCATTTTTCATTAGTATCATTTCTATCATTTATTTGACTTGTCTTCCATTCTTTGAATTTTTTTACCATGGCAATTTTGAACTCTGTATCTGTTAGAAAGGTAAATCTTACATGTTTTTGTGGTTCAAGTCTGGATAATTGGTCTCTCTTTGTGATTACATGTTCTCTTCAGGTCTCAAGGTACCATATGTGTATTTTTCCTTCTGGTCATTTTGCTGCTTTAGGTGTCCCTGTGTTTTTATTTATGTTTACTTAGCAGTAACTTAGATATTTGCAATATTTTTAGTTTTCCTAGAGGTGGTACTGTGTTTTTGTTTTTTCTTGGCTTTTCTCAACTTTGTGTGATTTTAGATATTTGACCTTTCCTTAGGTCTTTAAATCCAGAGGACAGATCTGGCAACTGATGAGGCAGGGGGTGTGGGAGTACCCTGGAGGTGTTAATTGCTGGTGGGAGTATATGGGGTGGGATTGCTCCTCACATTTCTGATACTACTAGTACCCTCCTTGCTAGATTCTAGACCTGGGTCTCTGCATCTGTGCACTGTCAGTCCACTTCAAACGATCATTGCCAATCCTCAGGGGAGAGTGCATGCAAACATAGCCCAGTGTACAGCTAAGACCCCTTTATATTGGGGTCTTAGCCCACTGGGAGCCTAGCTCATCTGCTTGTGTCACCACTCAGTAAAGTGCCTCATACTACAGTTCAGCTCTCCTCTTCCAAGACCATGGGCCAAACAACAGAACTGCCATTTGTGTGACAGCATACTGCCCCACACCACTACCTCCAAGCATTTCTCGCCACTCACCTCGTGTTCAATGAAGTGTAACTCTCCTCATTTTTCCCTTTGCTACATTCCCAAAGGCATTTTTTTTATATAAAAGGAACAGGTTTGATTTATATAGAACAATATTGGCATATTATGAATAGATAGACAAAATGTGAGTAGGTATATGAGAAATATATTTTGAACTTTTCATTTGAACCTAGTGAAACAGGAGTAAGTATAATGGGAAAATGATGTACCCGTAGGTTTCATGCCAAAATACTACAAAATCTCTTTAATTTGAAAGAGGAGAACAAATCATGGATCTATGTCAGCTGTGAGCACAAGATCACAAACAGCTGCTTCTGATCCTCTTGGTGCCCTTCAGTGTTCCTACACTGGGAATCTCATAAACACAGGAAGATGAATGAGGCAGGGACTTAAGAGTTGCCCAATTTTTAGTGAGTCATTATAAAAATTGTTTATATAAGATATACACAAATTATGATAAATGTGCTGAAAATTCACTGTGCATTATAATCAGTCACATTTTAGCTGAGAGGTTTATATAAAGCTCTCTTTGACTTTTCTAAGTCCATATTGGAAAGCAATTTACTTTTGTATTTTCCAGCTTTAACTAGTATGACTGAAGGAGAAAATTGAAAGGAAACCATATATTTCATTTCCTAAAAATATTTCACTGCTTTGAAAATGTTTTTAAGTTTTCCATAACCTTTTTATCTTCTTGGATATTTTCAAGCATTAATTGTCAAATATCTAATAACATATATATTGGTATTAATTTTTTTCCTGGCAAACAAAAAATACTATATCATAATATTTTCAGGGACATAGACAAAATAAAAAAATAATGAAAATTGATAATATATCAATAATATGAAACAAAATAGCTACATTAAATGGATTACACAAAATCATGAACAATTTTCTAGTGATTTCAGACTGATCCAATAGCTTACAGAAAAAAGAAATAGATAATATGAAATCTAGATATAAAGCAGGAGTAATCCAATGTGCTGTAATGGGAGTATTAGAAGATACGTAGTTGTGAGTCCAAATTAGGCTTCAGCACTGATTACTGCTTGCCTTTGTGCTAAATTCATTCTTGGTGGATACAGACTCTCTCATCTTAGAAAAAAACTTTTCTCTAAGAGATGTAGAAAATTGAAGTACAATAGACCACATTAAATGGTGCTGCCATACCTAGAACATTGTAAGGTCACAACCAAAGTTACTTTATTCTTTCCCTTATTGTGGACTTTTCTGCTAGGAATATAACTAATATTTTGTTCCCAAGCAACAGGACAAGGTGGACTTATTCAACGAGAAGAACAAATAACTAATGTGAATGATCCATATGTTGTTAACTAGCAAATCTTAAGCTAATTTACATTATATATGATGGATATTTTTTCAAAATTTAGCTCTGACATTTGCGAAGCCATATTAACTTTTTATAATCAGAGTAAAGCATTAAGATAATAAAAACTACCTTACAGAGTGAATGTGTAGCTCAATTGAATTGGCATGTTAAAAAAACAAGTCTAAAACATAATAAGCACCCGTATTTATACTTTGGATTAAGCAGTTTGTTATTTTTGATTATGACAATATTGATGCCACTGAAATTAGTTTTGTACATATTTTAACATTGAATAGAACATATTTCATACTTATTTTTGTATTAACTCTTGGAAGGGAAAAAACAACTTATGTGTGAATATTTATACATATCAAAAATACTTAATAGTCTGTCACCAGAGTTTATAGAGTGCATATTACTTTTTATTTTAATGTTGAATATAAACAAACCCCTTCTTATGAAGTAGATCATAACTCATAGTTGGTAGAGTAAGTCTGAACACTGAAACTTAGAAGCAACAATTAATATTAAGTGGTGAAAAGAAATCATGTGTGTATATTCAACACCATTTTCATGCCATTGACAAAACTTTATATTTTATTGACTCTTGAAAAAAATGCTACTTGTGTCATTACATTAATAATGATTTTTCTTCACAAATACTAGGAAGGTAGCCATACTAGCAAATGTCCTTGCTGCAGTAGTTTCATTCTCTAGAACTTTTTAGACTCTGTATAACTTACTCTCTGATTATATTGAAGTCATTGCTCAAATGCCATCATCTCATTACCTGGTCATGCTATATAAAGTTGCTAACCAGCACCCCTCCCTCTACAAAATGTTTGCCACTTCTCACTGGCACTGACCATTTTGCATTCTTTTCTCAGTAGAATTTATTACCGCCTGATATACTTTACTTATCATGTTTACAATTCAAATGTCATTCCTACCTGAATGTTAATTTGAAAAGAGCAGGATTATGTATCTCTTTTGTTCATTGGTAAATTCTGAGTACCTAAACAGTACCTGGTACATACTGAGCACTCAACATTTGTTGATTGAATGAATGTTATGTTCAATTACTTAAAATTTATATCATACATTCTATGATTATTTAATATCATTTGAATATTATCAAATGGCTAACCAGTGGTGCATCATAATACACATAGTTTTATTTAGTTCTCATTACTCGCTCATTTACAGCGTTGTGAGGGGAATAGAAAAATTGTATCCAAAATATGGTAGGGAATGCATTTGTGGTATGGCAGCATATATTTGAAGAGGTGTGAATCTATATCTCTTAATCTATACCATATTGTATACCAGGTGACTTCAATAAAATATAATATAATTAAGAATAAAATGTCTTAAAATACTTGATATTTCTGCTTGATACTGCTTATAGAGATCATAGCAAGTCTAATTAACTATCATCAGCTCCTTTAGCATTTAAGGAAATATCTTGCTTCCACTTATAGGGATTTAGGAGATCAAGATTATTACTGTAGGTCATGTACAAAGATGACTGTATAACCTCAGGCAAAGTAACTTAGCATGAATATCTTTCTTTTTTGAAGTAAAAGTACTTGTTCTGCAATTTTTATAGGGTAGTTGAAAATATTAAGAGATTATGTAAGGAAAATTTATGAATGAATGTAAATTTCCTATGGTATAAATTATTCTCTTTACCAAAATTATGTACATATTTTAGCTTTTGACATTGTATTCTGATGTGTCAATATGCTTCTCTAAATAAAATGTGTCCTGTAGTATGAAATAATAATACATTATTGAGACTTAATGGTTTAGAAATATTTAAGTATATTTTCAAGTATAAGTATTTAATTCCACTGTATTTTTTTTATGAATTGCTCAATCTAAAAATTCCTTCTCAGCAGAGATATTCACAAAACTAAAAGAAAAATTATACAAATTATTTAAGTTTATTTTGAATGTGTTTATAACACAAAATAAAATGAATTTCCTTGAGTGATATTATAGTAATGGAAAAGCAACCTTTAATGCAAGTTGGTTTCTGGTATATTGCCAGATGTTGAATTATCAAATTAAAATGCCAGTGTTTGTTACATATTGATGTTTATACATTGATAACTATGGCATAATAGTAACTTATAGTTATACATTTGTAGCATATCTATTTAAATGTAAAACAGTTATATTTATAATCACATAAATGACCCACTCTTAAAAAAATCAGGGTATTTTTTAATGTATTTTTTTCCCACCACCATCTCTATGTTCCCTTGTCCCTTTTATTCCTGACTCCCTCTTAATCTCAGAGCCCTCCTGGTGTTTATGGATGACCATTCGTTTTTGAAAGTGTTTTATGTTATAAAATTAGTTACAATACAAATATTGTTACTTGTTTTTATCTTTCTCACTTGATTTACTACAATTAATTCTCCCAAACTGTCCATTTTGTCGAAATGACTGGATTTATGTTGGAGTAGTATTTCATAGTGTAGATATACCACATTTTAATCCAATTTTATATAAGTAGATACTTAGGTTGCTTCATGTTCTAGCTATTATAAATAACACTGCATGAATATTGTGGACATAATGATTTTTTTGTTGATGCCTTTGTATTCTCTGGACAGATGCCTACCAGTGAGGTTGCTGGGTCATACAGTATTTATCATTTTCAGTTTTTTATATTAAATACACATTGCATTCTATAACATTAGTAACAATTTACACTCCCATCAACAGATTAATAAGGTTGTCTTTTTTCCATATTTTTTCCAGCATTTGTTGGTGGAGACCCTTTTAATATATGACATATTCATGGGTGTGCTATGGTGATTCATTGCAGTTTTAACCTGTGCCTCTCGAAGCAATGATAAACATTTTCTTATATGACTGTTAACCTTCCACATAAATATCCTCTTTGGTGAATTATCTACTCATAATTGTGACCCATTATCTTTTAATGTTGAATTGTGTGTTTTTTATATATCTTAAATAATAATCCATTACCAGTGATATCTGTGTATTTTTTCCCAATCAGTATAGTATCTTTTTAATCTTCCTGTTATATTTCAGAATTATTTTTGCCCAGAAAAGTTACTGCATTTCACATTATTAAAACCAAGATAAATGTCATACTTTTCACTTCAGATACTATCATACTTATGCTTTCATTAATATGAAGGATACAATTAATCTTTCTATAAAAACATTGCAGGAATTGACACAAACCATATAATTTTGTATATATTACAAAATGGTATATCAAAAAGAAATAGTTCAAATGCATATTGTGAAATTCTTATCCTTTTTTTTCTTTCTACTTGGATCTTTGAGAAAAATTTTTATTATCTCTAATTTATAATTTCTTCACATGTAAAATCAAATTAATAATAGTGGTGATCTATTATGAAAGACATTAGTCTGATATTTGGTACAGAACTGTAAATTTTATCCTTTCTACTCCTTCCCTCATCTTTGGTAAAATGGGGACTTTGGTACCCATGCATAAGTTATTGTTCAGGACAAAATTAAATATATCTTACATATGATAACATCTGTAAAACAGAAGTTAGTACATGCTTTTCAGGAACTATTATTACTTAGAATGTCTAAAAATTTAAATGTTTAATTAACCAAAAGTAATAGTCATTGATTATTCAGAATATAATCAATAGTACTTTGGACTACTTTACCTGCATTATGTCATTTAAATCCAACAGAAACATAGTGGGATAGGTATTATGATTAGCTAATTTCTAATGTGGAAAATGTGATTGAAAATGCTATTTAACATGTTTGTTGTCATGTCTCTAGTAAGCAGTCGAGTCAGAATTAAAATTGAGGGGCCTCCCTGGTGGCGCAGTGGGTTAAGTAATGTACTATGAGGCAAACCACAGCCACTGTAGGGCAAGTTTGATCCCTGCCGCCAGGGATCCACATGGCATAGTGGACCTCTCCTCCCTCGCCTGCTGCTCCCCTCAGCAGTGTGTATCAGTCAGTCTGCCTGTTCTGCTCCCTGCTCTGTCTCTGGTGAATCTTCTCACCGCCCTGGACTCTGACCTGTACCCCAGCTCTCGTATATGCATAAATAAATAAATCTTTAAAAAAATAGAAAATAAAAAGAATTAAAATTGAGGCACTCTGACTGCAGAGTTGTCCTCTTGACAAGAGATCAGTGTTACTTAAAGCATCACTGCATTTGCTATCATGCCCTAACTATTGTGATGAAGGCCACTTCCTGTCAATCAAAAGTTTAGGCAACCAGTGTGTACATAGCAAGGCAGAGGCAGGGTGAAATTTAGAAAAAAAAAAAAAAAAAAAAAGGAATACTAATATAAGAAATCAGAATACATAATGTTGTATTTCATTTATATATTGAGCATGCCAAGGTAATTAAAACTTGGGCAAAAATTGCTATAAGAAAGATCTTCCTTTCATAATATTTAGTAATTTGAAATAGATAACCTTAGTAAAAGACAAGTAGCTCATTATGGCTAAAAAAAAATGATGCAAATGGGAATTTATTTGAATCCAAATAATTTTGGTTAAAATATATTTAACCTATTTAATAAATTTGAAAAGATATAAATTGTTGGTAAATTTTATTTTGCCACTGGAAGTTTCATATTTTATTGAGTTGAGAATTAACTACATTTAAAACATTACTGGAAACAAAAGTTCAGTGATTATTGTCAATGAACAAATAGACAAACCCTACACAGTCTTTGTAATTCAAAACACAATTCTATAGAATTCATTAACTTATATGAACTATAAATGGAAGAGTACACAGCAACTTTCATAAGTATCAAAAGTCTAAATAAACAATTTTCTAAGTACATTAAATTTTATCTAATGGGTAAAAAATAATATTTCTGCATTGCACATAACTTTTTTTGCTTCAGTAGAACAATTCCTTTCCATTTTGAACAGGCACATTCTGTTATACTTCCATATTTCATTCCTTTTCATTTTATTTCATTAAAAATATGTGCCTCACATTCAAAACCTTTAATTACAATGCTGCAATAAAGATCCTTGACAACAATTTATATCAAATCAGGATAACAAATGTAGAAAGCAAGCTGGTGTGATAAAGATGACTAGAATCCAATTGTGGACATGCAGAACTTATGTACTTACATGGAGAAGATATATTTTGGAAACATTAGCAAATATTTTTTCCCCAGTCCCTTCCCCAATGATTATGCTACATATTAATTAATTATCAGGCCACTGATTACTCCACAGTTAAGAAAGTTACGCTAAACATACTAACAATTCTTTTCCAAGGAATTTTGGATTTGTGGCTATAAGTGATTACAGCCATCTCTTCCTGGTGTCTAAAGGTTTTATTCTCAAAGACTTTGAGATACCTGTTTAGAACCACTTCATCAGAAAGAGAAAATATTGGTTTTCTTAATTAGAGAGAGGAGGGAATGAATTGCTCACAGTTGGAGACTGGTGAAAAAGTTTTCTGAAAACTAGTCTACTTGTTCCTGAGGTTTAGAAACATTCCTTTTTGATTTCTTGAACATTTCTAGTATCTTGAATGTGATTTAGTTCTTGTCTAACTGGTATACATTTTATGATTTTAGCAAGCACATCTTAAAAAGTGCACACATGGACTGTGGGCCATCACAAATGTGTTTGCTTGGGGTTATGCAGTTTAAATTTACTTGATCAGGTTAATTCAGTTCTGGGGGAATTATTTTAAGGTGAGATCTTCTTATGAGAATAAGACACATTCTTAGTAGTCCAGAGCCAGGCACGGATGCTGGCCTTGAAAATGATCCCCTAGGAACCCGCATATAGGTTGTATTTTTTTTTTTTAAGATTTTATTTATTTATGCATACAAGAGCTGGGGTACAGGCCAGAGTCCAGGGAGGTGAGAGGATTCACCAGAGACAGAGTGCGGAGCAGAACAGGCAGACCAACTGAATCACACTGCTGAGGGAAGCAGCGGGCGAGGCAGGAGAGGTCTGCTATGCCATGTGGGTCCCCTCCCTGCCTGGTGGCAGGGATCGAGCTCTTGCTGCAGTGGCTGCGGTTTGCTTCACAGTGTGTTGCTTAACCCACTGCACCACCAAGGAGACCCCCATATAGGTTGTATTCAGGGAGAAGCTTTGGTGACTTGTTTATAGCTGAAGTATTGGGTTCAGATCCAGTGTGTCTCCTTCTATAGGATTTTTCATTTACTGTTTTTCAAGCAAATCCCGATAATATGTAAATAAAAGTAAGCAGTATATTTAGAGAATTCCATTAGTTTGTGGCTATAATACAAACCTAGACAGGATATAGCATTGTGTTCTATCAGAAAGAAACCACAGATAAAGAAATGTGTACATGCCAAGTATTTCAAGTCTTATTAGAATTGGATGTGTAGGTGGGAAAAGAGGTGATACAACTTTTATTGAAATACTATATTCTAAAGATAAATTATTTATTGAAATACAGTTATGTTCATTTCTTAAGTACTACTCGTTAGAATAGCAAGTTGAAAATAAGTACTTTCTAACACTATAGAAAAAAAGTTCTGTCCCTCATGAAGGCTAGTCTAATACAAATTGTGATATGATGAATTTGAACAAAAGAGGTAGCCTTAGAAATTTTTTTCCATAAGCATTTGTTTTTTTTTTTAAAGATTTATTTATTTATGCACACAAGCGCTGGGGTACAGGCCAGAGTCACAGGAGGTAAGAGGATCCACCAGAGACAGAGCGGGGAG